>JARJLF010001110.1:0-99945 GCA_029378395.1 Mycena leptocephala
CACCATTTCACGCAAATATGCAGGATTTCTCACCGCGCCCGAAGGTTTCCCCATTTTTCGCTAGTGCGGCCCCCGACGATGTATTGTATAGATATGCATCTTAGTCACTCCACTTTCTTTCACTAACGTGTTCACACCAGTGGTCAATTTTATTCCAGAACCCGGAATTATCAGTCTACACGACAGACTCAGGTACTTGAAATTATGGCATATCGTTTAATCCGGACAACAGTGCCCAGTAAAGAAAATCTGAACCCTCAAATTTCAGCGCCTACGGGTTCTATGCCGGGCAGAGAGCCTAACTGCCGCCAAATTCTCCATATATTCTCTCCACCGTGCTGAATCACTTAAAAGGGCCCGCAACCCAACTCTAAAGTCAGTTCACCTCCTCAGTTGAATTAACCATTAACAACATGTTCTTCACCAAGTCTCTCCTCGCCGCCGTCTCCACCGCCATGCTCATCGGCAGCGCTGCTGCGTTCACTGGCACAGGTGAGTGGAGCGCCCACCACGGCGCATGTTGGTTATCAATATTGATATTGACCACACCCCTAGCCACCGTCGGATTTACCGGCACCACCAACTGCGGCTGCCCCGCCTCCAACGGACCCTTCGCCGTCTCCATCCCGAGCGCACTCGTCGGCACCCACATCTGCTGCAACGACGTGATTACATCCAGTGTATGTTGCCTTATTCTTCCATTTTAATCATTGGAAATTCATAAATGCTCCAGACAATGGCAAGAGCGTCCAGGCGATCTTCAACGGGAGGTACGACGCCGGCGCGGGCACCCAGAACATCCAGCTCAGCTCAGTGGCGTTCGCCGCGATCGAGGACAACTCGAGCCAGACCTCTCTCTCCCCGGTCACCTGGGCGTTCAACTAAGCGGTGTCGAGCGAGAGATATGAGAATAGTTGGTCGTCTCTGCACGTCCATACATCGGCCGAAGGGTTTTACGTTTGTGAAATGTCTTGTGTGAATCAATAAAGTTCAAAATGTCTGGTGAATTATTGAACATATCAATGATCATATGGTGATAGTGCACAGGCAATCCATTGCTTACAAGTATTTCACTATATACTACGCGGTAGGAGAGGTCCCCGCCGACCTGGCCGACAAGATAAGTCCCGAGGAAAACACAAGTAGAGGTCGAGAAAGCAATGTGATCGACAAGAAGCCTAAGTAATATTAAATCCACTGGGATCAATAGGCGCGGAAGAGGGATAAAAGGTTCCAAGCAATAAATAGAAAGAATGGAAGGTTCCAGTGAAGGTCGTTCCCACTGTAAAAAGTAAAAGCACTTTATATTAGTACCTAGGCACTAATTTCTTGTTTTTGACACTAATATGAAGTGCTTTGGGAATTAGTGCCTTTCGGAGCACTCGAAATTAGTGCCTACAAGGCACTAATCCTCAAAGCACTTCATATCAGTGTGCAACCTATTTCTAGCCCCTATCTTGGCCCAATCGGGTTACTGCAACGTTTTCAAGGCGGTGCATGCGGCAATCACCGTATCTTTCCCGTATTCGGCCGCCCTCCCTCGCTTTACCTTTCACGTACGATTGGCCTGTCCTGTGCTCACCTTTGGCCGTTGCGTGCGTTATAGGTCAGACTCACAGCCAAATGATGCTCATTTACCCACGGGGGTCTCTGTCAATCTAGAACATTTGGAACACCGGCACTTGATCATTTTCTGACCTTGCCCAGTGGATTCCGAACTTCGCCTTTTTCTGCACGGTGTCGAAGTATAACATTTTTGTTGGTATCTGAGATCTGATAGAGGACTCGTGGCAGGGAATCCAATGAGGACATCGAGATGGAGACGGAAGTTCCAGAGCAGAAGTCTGAGCGCAAGAACGTAAATTTCGTTTCCACTTCTGCGATACCCATGCATTGATAAAGTGCATGCAATATTGCAGAAGCAGTCTCAGACACAGATCAAGCTAAGTTACGCACGACTCCCAGATCGAAATCACAAGTCAAGCAGCTTCACCTGAGCGACCTCCCATTCAAAAGCCCGTGAGTTCTTACTTTTCAATCAATTGATCCCTCCCTAAATTGGCATGATAAGCCGCCCACGCCGAAATAGCTCCCTGTCCGCCGCCCAAACTACGGGCGCGAGGGAGCTCTCCCAGCAGGGAAAATGAGCCAAGATTTGCTCAAATTGTTCGTGAATCGCAACAAATTGTTCTCTGTCTCCAAAGTCGAACACTGTAAGCTTGAACGGATCGAGGGCAAGATTTGCGCCCAAATTTTCTGGGAGAACAAACAAATTCATCTACGGGATTTCAGCTCGACAACAAGGCTAAATCCAAAGCAAAGTCGCCCAAGGCAGAGACAAAATCTGCGCAGGTCAGCAGCTGCTTACGCATTCATCGCCTCGGCTCACATCTTGCAGGCCGCTGCAAAGACGACAGCTGTACAAGTTCCTTCGCCGAAGCACCAGAACAATACTGGCACTCGCAGTTCCGTAAACCAATAGTTCTAGTCATACCCCGCATTCAGATAATAGAATAGCCCATAAACCTTAAGCTCCTCAGAATGTTGCTGTAAGGGTACCTTTATTCTTGTGTTTACCTGATGTCTTGCAGGCCATGAACAATGGTTATGGTAACTAAAACTTGTGTCATATTTTTTGAATAGATTTTGACGGCGCCCAGGGGCATGTGTGCAGCTGCAGCAGCCAAATTTCGCGACGCGTCGGACATTGTTTGGTCTTGTTGACGGTGGCTGTGAAGGCGCGTCTCTTTCTCTTCACTACATCATCTCTGCTATTCTCCTCTTTTCTCTCCATCATCTCCCCATCGGCGCGTCTTCACGCCGCGTAACCAATCTCAGGACACCCTCTAGAGCAACGTTAGTCCCAATACGGCTCCTCCTTCACTAACAAATATTAAAATACGCGATTTTTGTGTTTTCCACCAACAAGGACGCGTTGACGGATGGTGTCCCGCCTCAGACCCTCGAAACTCATTCAAAACTATAGTACGCCATTCCTACGTGCCTCCCATGGTCCTTTATCGCACGCGCACGTCGTGATTGGCTCGCGCCAGTGACACCGGCGGGCTGATGGTGAAGAGGGACCGGGCCTTGATTGTTCTGCCCCATTAATGACCTTTATTCCTTGCTAGGTTTCCTCAAGACGTATTATCGTCAACTAGGATGCGAAATTGGCTCGGCAGAGTGAGACCACGGCGTATTTAGGTGCGTACCTCGGTTGCTTCCGTCTCCCATATCTCCGTCTTCCCCTGCTCTCAAAATCTCCTGCTGATCACTCTATATTAGACCCAAACCCACACCCAGTTGCTTGGCCCCACTCTTACAGCTCTCGTTACGGTCGGGTAGCGGAATAATTGGGCGGGTGAGTTGGTCTCCCCCCGTTCCCATTCGTTTTTCTTGATCCCCTTCCACTCCATCCATCTGTCCTTCTCTCAACAGTTACTCACCATCCCACTGTTGCTTGCTCTCCTTCTATCCCCCATCACTCTCTCTTCATCCTCAGCAATCCTCCTCTGTTTGCTGTTTTCACTGTGCCCGCCAACGGATACGTTCCTTTTCAGGACCCTCGTTCGAAGTCCAGTAGTCAGGCGGATTCACTCGTATGAAAGGTCTGTCTGCTGTCTTAATGCTATCATTCATTGCCTCTGCGCCGGTTACCGCTGCATGATCCTCGTTTCGACTGAGTTGTGTGCGAACGGTTGGCTCGGGGACCTGATATTTTCTTCCTCAATCCCTTCCATGCATTCATTATCAATTGCACTTGAACCGTACTAATTGATTGTTAGATTCCTGGCCGCATATAACTCCGAAACCGCTGCTTCATTCTCTCCCACAAACATCAACATTATATGGCATGTCTCTCCCTCCTTTCATTATGTCGTTCTTGATCTCCTATCGATACTGGCTCGCCGAGATGCCCCATCCTACCATCCTCGTCCTGTTTTTCATTTCTTTCCTTTGGCTGGTTTCGTGTATATTTTGTACTTCAATCCTTGCTTTATATTTCTATGTATCACTTTTCATCGTCGCGTTCTTTTCTTCATATCGCATTCTCAATTCTTGTCCTTTGTGTCCCTGCCCTTGTCTTCCAATTATCTCCGTTATCCGTCCCTTGGGATATGCGCATCTCCTGAGAGATTGCAGCGCCGGTTTTACTTGGTGCTGGTTCTGTTTTCATGTTAGTCTGCGCTGTTCCGGTCCTATTTTTTCCTTCACTTCTTCTGCCAGTTACCTTTGGCCTCCTTGGCACTCAATTCTAATTTTACTTGAACTTCTGACTGATTAGTAGATTTTCTACCTTGTTCAAATTTCGCGCCGTAGCGTTACCACCGGTCCAAGGTATGTCTCCTCTTTCTTTATTCATTTTTCTTTCGTCCCACCCTGCATTTTGATTCAACATATTCCGCACACTCTACATTCATAGTTTTGGAATGACTTTCCCTCCAGTCTCCTCTGTTATTCTTTCTGTTCACTCTCGCAGCCCACGAATCCATCCCTCAACTCGCGTATCAGCTCCTACGGCAGCAATCACACAAGCGGAGGTGCGTCGGCTGAACGGACTGTCCATCTCTGTAACTACAACGGTCAAGTTACTTCAGACTCGTGACATTGAATTGCACCTGGACTCGCGGTTGTCCGTGGTCATCAGCCCGTTTCCTATGAGTGGCCGAGTCTGTTTCAATTGACACGGTGGGCCTTTGATCTGCTGATCTTTTGCCTCGATGCGCTGACTCCACAAGGGCACGGAAGTATACTTTATCACGCAGGTATACGTTTATCGCCTTACCTCTCGCTTCTATTATTTCTCAAATTTCTTCTCAGTGCGAGATGCCACAAAGGGACCCTCATTCCATCTTCCTGCATTCCGAGGTACGGGTAGTCCATCACTATTCTATCCGCACGGACAGTTTAACGCGCAGGCATCGGTCAGACTCAATTCATGTCCATCAACACGCAAATGCGCAAGGTCCGTTCTTCAAACATCACACACGCCTACCTTTCTGATTTTGCTTAGAGTGGAATTATATTTCTGGCGCAAATCGTTCAACTCAAGCCGTTACGGTGAGGATCCCTGATTTCTTCCCGAATTCCTCCAGTTCATTTCCTCTTCAATTCCACCTAGATCACTTCGAGATGTTGACGCAGAATGCAAGGTAAGCGTTAGCATACACTCCCACTTTCTTCCTATCTATACCTGTACTATATCTACTGCAATATATACCAATTTGAACCAAAACCTGAACCGGCGCCCAGAAATTAGTACCTAGAGACATACTGGAAATCAGTGCCTAGAAGCACTGCAAACTAGTACCTTGAGGTACTAGAAAACGGCCAAAAGCACTGCATATCAGTGAAAAAATGAGCACATACACTATATATCAGTGCTTTGAGGCACTATTATAAAGTGCGTGGGGTACTGATTCCCAGTGCTTTCGGGTACTAATTTTTGGTTGTGTCTGGGCACTAATTTGAAGTGCTCCCGCTGCTTGCAGTGTTCCCAGATCATTTCCGAGGGTGCAAACCCATCTTGGCAACGCACGTTGAATACGGGAACGGGAACAATGTCTCGCGCGTGAACGTGCATCTAGGTCTGGGCGCGGCGAGTTCAAAGTTACGCGAGCTTGAGCTTGACGTCTCTTCCCCGTCGCTCGTCGAGGTCCAGTTCTCCCTTCCTCCGCTTTACACAGTAGATCGCTCCCACACGGAGAGGTCCACAAGGATTCGAAAGAAGACAGTAAAGGGTTTACCTCAAACTGAGAGTAACTTAGGTCTCTTTTGAAGCAAATTTATTGTTGAAGTCAAGCGCTGGGGTTATTTGAGGCTAGGACACGGATTCACTCTCTTTCTCTGCGCAAAGACTCATGCCGTGATCGCGAATGGTAGACTTGCAGCCAGGATGAAATCGACATTCCTACGTTCAATCATGTTAGTCGCTGTCTCTGGCCCAAAACCTAAAAAGCCTACTCCGCATTAACCGCATTGAGCGAGTAGCCGCCACTGAGGGGGTGGTAAATCCATCAGCATCTTACGCCATGTGAATAGAAAGTAGGCGCTCACACAGCCGGCAGCGTCGGCAGCGTATGGATCTGCCCGAAGTCTGTCCGGAGGTTCCCGCCAATGATCGCTTTGAGGTCGAACGATTCGTGCTGTTCGTGAGGAACAGACTGAAGGTGGCAGGATCCTTTGCGGTAAAGGTCTAGTTGATCTCAGTGACCTCGCCCGAGGTCGGGTTGGTGGGGACGGCGATGGTGAATGCACACGCGAGCAGCGCGGCGACGGCGACGAGGAGGTATGCAAGGGTGTGACGTAAGTACACAGAAGGGGGAGGAAAGCAATGATTAGAGAGCGAGAGGACGCGCATATTTGAGGCGGGAAGACGTTGGGAGTAGGGAGCGGATAGCCCTCGTGTCTCATTCCTGCTGCCTTTATACTCTGCTGGGTGTCCCGCATCAATGTCGGTTTGTTGGAGATCCCGCGGAGTCGCCAAGACAGCGCTCGCACTGCCGGTTGCACACGACACCGGGCGAAGCGAATATACGCAGGTGCATGCTCAACAGGTTTGGGAAACTGTCCAAGAACCCTGGAGGCTAGCGCTCGAAGATGAATCTGAAAATTGCGGGTGGGCTAGGCGAGCTGTGAGAGAAACGCGACCAGCGGGAGAGTCTCGAGTAATATTTTAAGTAGAACCGATCGTGCGTACTTGAGTTTCTAATTAATACTCATGTCGGAGACCAGCTGAAGTTAAGTAGCAAATGTGTCCAGACTCTTCCACTATTGAATCAAAAGCAGGATCGACAATGATCGACAGTAGGCGAACGCGAGAGATACTAGATGGATAGAGATGGATCCGTCCACGCGACGCAGCGAAACGATGGCTACAAGGGAATTCACCGGAAGAATCCGGGACAGGGTAGGGTGTGTCCGGAGTTAATTCTTCGGAATTTCCCCAGAACTTTCTAAAAATGCTTTTGTAAGGGTCGGAAAAAAATCTGATTTTTTAAGATGGATCTGATGGCCAGAAACCAAAAACAAGACTTTCAGAGTCAAGCATATATCAATTGGCAATCGAATCCGTCAGAATACATATCATTGAGAGTATATACGAGGAGAATAGGACTCGGACTCGCCCAGTCCTATCATCCGTGCCCGAGTCCTACTTGCTGCCATCAAACGATAGGACTCGGCCCATCAACATACTAGCAATCAAACACGCATCAGATGTGTGATCCGCCGCTTAATCTCGGTGCCGTCCCCGATGCTAGCCTTTTCTGTCCATCCCTCTTTCGGGTGCAACACCTTGGCTTGGCGCTTACTGCGCAGAACAAGCTGACATCAATTTCGCCATATGCTTCCGCCCTTTGCATCAGTTTCGCAGCACAGCTAGTTACCTGTGCCGCAGTCTTTAATTTTGTTTGCCTCCTATTTTGTTTGGTTCTACCGATGCATAATGTACTATAAATTAAAGTAGTTCAACGCGGAATAAAACCAACTAGCAAAGCCGCAGACCCCATTCTGAGGCATGTTTGAACAGGCAGCCAACATGTACATCTCTCCAAAAGAGATCAAAGCATACAGAAATTTTGTGAGTTGTCTTCAGGTTGAATACAGATTGGCTAATCATTCCACTCAAGGCATTTCCAGCGGCTCTGAGCAACCCGGCCAACGACCCATTTTTTTCTGTTGAAAATGCGACCTCCTGGATTACATCACTAGGCTACCAGCTCTATCTCCTGCAAGACCAACCAGTCACCTCTCTGTCACTCTACAATGCCGAGGACGCTTCCACAAGAGAATTGAGAGCTTACCGCAGCTGTGTAAGTCCTGTATTTATCGCAGATTTGAAATGTGACTGAGGATTTTGTCGTCCCGATTCAGATGATTGGCGACGACTTCCTGGGCCATGCCTTCTTTAGCCTCGAAAATACAGCAGTATGGATTAATCCCGCTGCATTTCAGGCATCCATGATCGACAACCAAGATTCCTTTGCACATCATCGCCATCGTAGTTCAGATTCCACGCCATTCAGTTCGCGAGCACCCTCCCGGGCCGATTCATTGACTCATCGTTCTGTTTCTCGGGCTATCAGCGCTGCGGGTGTAACCGAAGGTCGATTGGATCTCAGCGCGAAGTTTTTCCTGGAAGTCTGGAGCTCTGGAAAGCTCCACTAGGCCAAAGGCGATAGTGTTTGCCTTAGAGCGGGAATGCATCAGCGTATTAGTTCTGATCTCTGCTCACTGGATTCTGTCACCGCAGTGTCTTGCCCTGCGACCGTAATAGTAAGGGTCTGAGCAGCCAGCTCGTCCGGGGTAAGTGCATTCCTCTTCTTGTCGGAACGATTTAGATCCACTAATGTGCCAGCTGTCGGGGTCATGAAAACGCTACGTTGCATGGAAATACGCACAGAGCAATCCGAAAACATCCGTGTTGTTCTCGAGTCCCATCCGTGCCGCCTCAATCTTCTCCCGCACGATCCGGTCCCCCAGTCTCTCCGTGAGATATCTCGCAGTACGAAGGACCTTCAGAGTTGGGGTCGGAAGATGAATGGCTGCGCTCCAGATCCATGTAGGGAAGTGGGCGCCGATAGCTTCTCCCAGTAGTTGGAACGCAGATTGACTGGATGCGAGAGCCCTAGTATACGCAGTCATCAATCGGTATTTGGGTCACGAAGGCCGCTTACATGATCTGAAAATTGGACGATATGAATTCTTCACCTAAATCCTGTGTTGAACAACCCAGGACGGCTGTAAGAACCCTTAGAGAGAAAGATCGCGACGCTTACACAACCTACCTTCACTTATCGTGCTCAATGTAGCGAGACTGAGAAGTGGGCAAAATTTGTCGACATTCCGGTGGTTTCTTCTAACTGTTGGACAAGCTGCAGGCACGTTAACTCACAGTTATCTAGGAAAATCAACCTCACCGCTTGGGCGGCTTCTTCAAATACCGGCTGGTAATTTCGGACGGCAGCAGCGGTGAATCCAACATTCAGCGCCGCACGGACCTTTTTGCGATAATCTCCTGTGACAAATTATGAGCCAGGCTGCATGTACAGATGCGTATACGAAAGCAGACCCTTAGCCGCCACGACACTTTCTTTCCTGTGTAGCATCTGGACGGTTTTTTCCAATGCCGGACTATATTCGAAATGCGGGCTATTCAGAATGTACTGCAATGAACCCGGATCGGATACCATCAGACGGTCTTGCTGTTGAGCGATAAGTCGTATAACAAGCCTTGCACTCGGAGTACACTGACACCAAAACAGCCCTTCAACCGATAGCAGGGCCCTCTGCCAGTTGAATTCGTAATCTCCGTACGTTGGGGGTAGCCACAATTGAAGCATGTGCCCTGAATATAACATAGTGAGTGCCGGACGCCACGGGTATGAACACCTCACCGAAATCCACGACGGGGATGGAGGTCCCAGAATGCTGCTGATAATACTCCGGCGCGGGAGAACCACATACAGCACCACGATGGAAATTAAACTTGCACATGCAGCTCCATAATCCATGCCGTATTCAGTGACGGATCTCACCAGAAACGCTGCCATGGGTGGGGCCTTCACAATCCAAAGGGAGAAGCACTACTGCTATATCTTTTTAAGGTTTAACAAGGGAAAGATAAGTTAAAAAAACCACAGTGGCTTAGTTTACTATAAAGTAAATTTAAATGAAAATATATATACCGAATATAAAAGTATAATTTGTGTGTGTACAGCGTAATGTTACGCCTCATACACGTAAAAAGTATAATATATTAGTGGTAAAGAGATACAAGATGCGCCGCCGCTTCGCTCCGGCAACCCGCAAAATAAATCAAAATGAAATTTAATTACGATGTCAAATTGGGTGAAAAGTACGAGGCAAGTATCCTAGATATATGGCGCGGAATGGCCTGACCCTCAAGGCCGCGGTTTGCTGCCGTCACCCAGAATTCAAGAGATACTACGATGGCTTCGACTCTTTACTTCGGAAGAGAGTCAAATTTCAACGACCACAGGGAGTTCGAGGATTGGGAGCCTCTGCGGCGCGAAAGAAGACCAAGACCAAGGATGGTTGGACAAAGAAGGAGGATGCAAGGATTCTGAGCTGTAGAAACAGAAGACTCCTGATGCAGTTCCGGATTGCGAATGAGATCGTAAGTAGGTTTCAATTAATAACTCACTTTTCCAGGATCTGGAGACAAAACCGTGAGGATTGGCGATGGAAATATTCCCGGTCCGGATGTGAGCAGCCGAAATTCCAGCAGTCCACTCGCAGCCGCGCCGCGAGGAACAAATCGGAATGGCCCGCCGAACTTGCCGTTAAAGAATTTTGCGGGATGTTGACAGTATTTGAGGTGCCCAGAAACCAGATTTCGGCTTGAAACGATCCAGCTGAACCACAGTTTTACGGTCCACCAGCCAGGAAGACAGAATTCACAGAGCAAGATGATTAATTGAGAGCCAGGATTCAGCTGATAAGAAACCCAAGGTTGCAAGTGAGGTGTGGTGTATAAAATTAAAGGGAGAACAGGCAAAAGGTGCGATTGGCAAGGGGCGAGGAGGCTGGTGTTTTATCTGCGCCCACGGTGACACGGCCGCAGTGAGATCTTTTGCTACGAGTCTGATCAGCTGAGGCATCAAAACTAGAGAAATTGAGTGGTGTTGTGACGCAATGAGAGAAATTACTGCGGCACAGTGAGAAGTATGCTGCGAGCTGAAACATTGAACAAACACCTGACAGAATAAATGTGGAAAGATTGAAGGACCTCAACCACGCGAGGAGAGGCAGGAAAATTGAGAAGAGCCTAGATGGGGAAGATAGCACAGCCGAACGAGGTAAAGAACGGTTAATAAGCGTTCTCTGGTGAGTTGAGGGTCCACGGGACTCGCCTCTACTAGTCCATGGTTCCAATTTGGGTTGTAGTTGACAGTTCGCAGTTGCTGTACAATTGAGGAAATTAACTGCGTATGTCGTCATAGTTGGATTATGTTCGGGCAGTACGAGAATCACGACAAACCAAAGGAGTTAAAAATGGCAGAAAGCCAGAGGAAGAGCGAACGAGCAACTCTATAAGGGGCTTTAGGACAGGTTTCGAGGGATTTCGTTAAAGAACGTTTAATTAATCTTCGGCGGGATTGCGTGGGCCCGGCGCGATGCAATATAATCACGCTGCGGTTCCGCTGCGCCGTAGGGAGCAGAAGCGATGAACTGTCTTGTGTTGAGAAATGGCTGCGCGTGGGTCAGCTGTTGGGCCACATGGGATTCTCGAGGGAAAATTAGAAGAACAAAGGGAATGGTCACCAGAAGATTGCGAGAGGAAGACGAAAGGACCTTGGATGAATGGAGAAAAGTAAAAACATGTCCAAAGAATCGCGAAGCATTTCGTTAAAGAACGGTTAATCTAAATAATTTTGATAGTAATTTATTGGGCTTCGAGGAAGAGGCGCGGCCGCATTCTCCGCTTTTGTACTCCCGAGTTCTGCCGAAACGGACAGCCTCGAGAACCACCTTTCAATCACCGTCATGTTAACGGAAGTGAACTCACATGCTCCTAACGAATGGGTTCGATGCGGCGGAATTATCGTCCCCTCTCACAATGTTCGACCTCATGACAGACTTTTCCCACAATGCTTTGGGTCTTATGACCCTCCTGTGCTGGGTACATAGACCAAAGCGGTAATTCATGTCTAATGTGGTCAGTGCGCGAGATTTAAAAAATTCAGATCACAATCTCCACGCCACAGTTGTGTTTTTAGGATTGTCCCGTAACCTGTTCGATCTGAGCTCATGCCGACCATTCTTCCTGCAAGACCATAAAACGTACCGGTAAATGTACTGTCTGTTTCTGTTTCCCAGCCATCTCGCCACATCCAATGTCTCCATCCGCACGCAAAGACATGTGCTAGGTCCTGTTTATACACAAGGTTGCTCCTCACCTCGCGAAGAAAGAATTTGAGGCCAAACTCGAGCGAATGATTGACGAGTTGGCCCAGCTTCCAGTAATTCAGAAGAGCCTGCTCAAGATCGAGATGGTGCGCACGGGGTACATTGATTATTAAGTTTATCTACGCCAGAATGCATGCCACTGTCTGCCCTAGCTGTTTCAGAATGACCGATTGGACCACCACGGCAAAGCGTTGGGAATCGCCCCGGCGGAGCCTGTCGTCTTAGTCATGGCTCAGAGCGAGGTGAGTACTGCGACCTATGGATGGTCCCCGGTGTGGTAGGGTCGGAGGGCCCGCATGTGGAAATGGTTTTAAATCTTTTTTTTATATTCACTTTACGTTTATCCCCGTTTCACGTTACATCATCTGTTTGTACCGTAAACAGGGACCCACCGTGCAATCTTACCTTCGTACCACCATCCTCGCGACCAGTGCAGGGCAAGCGCCCAGAGGTAGCATCGGAGCACCTCGACCCTTCCACTTAGGAACGTCGCCAGTGGGCTTTTAGCCATCAAACCCCCGAATTACGCCTCACGACATTGCCCTCTTTTCCACACATTTTCGCACTTTTGTACTCTCTCATCCATCCATTTTCGTACTCTGCGGATCGAGACATCATTTCACATTCTTATCCCAAATTCTACTCTACCATTATCGGATCACCGACCCTATTCAAGAACCTACGTCCCGGGCATCTCCCTCTTCCACACCGGTCATTCATATCCGACATGTTACCTACCTTGCCCGCCTCAGACTGCAGCTCAGTTGATCACAGTACGTCTGATTATTTAAGGCGCGATATCAGAGACCCAGAGGTTCGCAAGGTTTTCGAACACGGGACGGAAGTTGTCTGTACGGAGGCACCTGCTTTTTCGGCGTGGATGTCGTGCCAAAGGTGGACTCCGGCGTCACACCATCCGGCGGTATTCACGTAGTGGGCTTTTACAACGTGCCTCGCCAGGTGTCCTTCGAGCAACATGTCCAAAATCACCACGCATTGAGCGACAATTTAATCGCTCTACCGGCAATGCAGAAGCATTTCCGAAAGGTGGAAAGGGCGCTCGCCTCTCTAATAGGGAGTAATGCACGACAATTTCACATGACGCATTTGTCTTTCAGTGGCAGTACAATAAATACCTGGACGACGCGATTCAGCGTTTCGGGTACCCGGCTCCATTTGTATACCGGGCCGAAAGTAAGGTAGGGCGGCCGGGTTTTTGTATTTAAACGGTGTCGGTGGTGGGTTCCGAATCTCCTCAGAACGCCCACAGGGTATGTATGAAGTGCGATCAAAATTTCTTCATTCCCCAAATCTACCGAGCGCCGCTGGATTCCAGGTCCTGGCAGATGCAGAATCTCACAAATTTATCCAGGAAGGTGGGAATCATTTCAGCCTTAGCACAGACGCATGTATCTTTGCCGTGGACGTGATGACGAAGCTTGATATATCTTGAGGAGGAGTCCCAAGATTATGATAACTAGGCCTCCGTTGAAAAGGCTACTGTACCAAGTTGTAGGGGAGCAACACCCCGAGGACCGTGACAGAGGTGTTGCCTTTTTTTGAGGCAACAGGCACCACCGTGAGCGTGACCGTTGCCTGAAGAAGCAACTATGAAGTCTTTTTGGTTGCATTTTCAGAGGAGCTCGAGTTGAATTGAAGGAGGTGTGGTGTGTATAATCTGTTCCACAAAACTACTGGAGTCATTAGAGCCTCCTCAGCAGCTCTGGAGGAAAAATCAGAGTTTTTCCCGCCTTGTCACGATTTTTGAATGCAACCAACCTCATCATGACCGTGACCACCCGGACAAAAAAGGCAACGCAACGCAACGGGCGGGCCGTTACCGTGACCGTTGCTCCCCTACAACTTGGTACAGTATGTGTGGGACCATTTGGGGACCATATGTTGTCAATATTCCTTCTCCATTCATCCGTGGCACCTTCGTTCGGCAGTGTGGGATTTTTCACTCGAATAAGGGATAATCTGCGGCCGGTGCACAGTTCGAGATCAACCGGAACGCTGTGCTGAGTGCTCCGTGGGAATAATGGCATTATATGGGGATGGAGTTCGATGTGAACTATATACGAAGCCAGATCTAAACGACAGCCGTTCGGTTCGTAGATGATCGGGTTGAAATCAATAGGTAGCTGCCGACGGCTGCTCGGCAGAAGAACGTACTGAACACACTGATAGATTGTTTCCCACACCGTTGTGGAATGTTCAATACCAAAGGAGGATAAATGAGTTGCCACGGCAGTATCAAAGCAGTCACCCACTCCCCGCCACCACCAAAATGTCCCCCACTCGAAAACTTTCTCTGAAATTAAAGAAAATCACCAACTCAGTCTTCCATATCCCGACACCGTCGCAGGCCATCCTGAAGCCAGGTATTTGAAACGGTGTTCGGATCTTAAACAGAGTCAATGACCTGTATCATCACGGCAGATAAAACACCCTCCAGTGACATATCCAGTCCGACTGGGAAGTCGTGTCAGAAACCCAACGACTTCATAGTCACTCGATCGAATTCTCCTCCAACCTCCACTCCATCCACTCCAACTGTGTCCCAGATACTGATGTCCGTCTATCCTGAGGAGCCAGGATCCTCGGGCTGGAAGGTCTTTATGCAGGGATTAGGAGTCGTAAAGGACGTGTCGGTTATATTCCCTCCGTTACAAGCGGCAACGACAGGCCTTTTTCGTGTCCTAGAGAAATTCGAGGCGAGTCCGCTTGGCCCCTTTCCTGCCGCATTTAGATGCCATTCTCATAGGAAATTACGGACGCGAGGAATGAGCTTGGTGCTATGGCTCAAAGGATGACCGCACTGGCAAGTTTACTTCGGCGGTATGAGGGCCGCACGGACGACGAAGATATCCGTAATCGACTAGAGGGGATGACCGAGTTTGTCCTGTTTCCGCTTACACCCTTCTTAACGTCCAATAATAAAATCAGGGCCATATCACACCAAAGAAGTATGATCGAGAAGAAACTTGCATTGGGCATGCGAAATATCATTGCAAATTCCCCCGATGCGCACGATGTTATCCAGTGCATCAGGGCTATCACATTCCTGAATAACATATTCGAGGTATGGGAGTTAATAAACACTTTTCCTCGGTTTAATTGTTGGCGACAAAGACGGACACCGCTTTGAATACAGAGGCCAAAGCAACTGAAATAAAAACGTACGTGCTCATGATTTATACATAGCAGATTTGTTGACTTCTCTGATAGCTGGTATCGGAACTGCATAATTCCAGCGAATGCATTAACTAGGAATCCGGCATATTTCTCTTACTCCATGTGATCCAGATCTTCTCGAGAAGCTTTTCCCAGTTGCGGGTGTATCCTACGATGAGAGGGGTATCCAAGGAAGTGCCGAGTGTATGTCGGGCACTCGTGTTGGTGTCCTCGCCGAACTCATGGCATGGGCCAGCGATCCAGAAAGTCCGCCGATTTACCTTCTCACTGGAATGGCAGGGGCCGGGAAGACTGCAATTGCTCGCAGTTTTGCACGACTAATTGATACGGAGATGTTTCTTGGGGCAAGTTTCTTCTGCTCTCGAGCAACTGAGGGGTCTAGCGACGCGGGCCGAATTATCCCATCTCTCGCCTTCCATCTCGCATGGCATTCCGAACCATATGCACAAGAATTGATCAGGGCCATAAAGATGAACCACGGCACCACGTTTCACCTTCGACCTGCGGACTTCCAGTTCAACACCCTTCTGCTGCGGCCTTCTCAGGCCATCACTCAACAAGTGCCGGTTCCGATCATCGTGATAGATGCTCTGGATGAATGCTCCAGTATCGATGCAGTTCGTGCAGTCTTAACGGCCCTCATCCAGTCAAATGGGGTGCGACTAAAGTTCTTCATTACAAGCCGTCCCGAGCCCCATATTGAAAAGGCTTTCCATGCAGAGGTTGTAGCTCAGCGCCTGCGGCTCCGCGATATCGAACGTGATGTTGTAATGGCTGATATTACGAAGTATCTCAGCCGGAACTTGCATACCATTGCAGAGGCAATACAGGCTGCCGGATGGCCATCTGATACTGATCTACAGGAGCTAGTACTGCGAACTGGAGATCTGTTCATCTTTGCTTTCACAGCGATTCAGTATCTCTCGGCGAAATCCCTATCACTCGATGAAGTTCAACGGCGGCTTCATAACATTATCTATGGCACTGCATCAACAAAAATCCAAACTGCTGGCATTGACACTCTATACGGCCAGATCGTGGATAATGCATGGGCAGGAACAGAGCCAGATGAGAAGGCTACTCGACAAAAGGCACTTACCACCCTCTTATGTCTGCGGGAGCCTTTGTCCCTCACTGCCATTGCCGGATTGTTGGAAGAAACTCCAGACAACCTAAAAGCCTCACTGGCAGATTTTTTTCCATTCAGTTCTCAGTATCCCAGCTTCCTTCCAAGATCCTGTCATCATTTTCCACGCATCCTTTCCTGACTACATGACCAATAGCCAACGGGCAGGATCTAATATGTTGGATGTTCCAATACATCATGCCGTGCTGGCTCTCCAGTGCATCAAATACATGAACCTCTCGCTTCACCAGAATTTCTGTAACATAAATCGTGCGGATTCGAAAAGTCTAATCAGCGGGGATGCCGTCAATGCATCAATAACACCACATTTGAAGTATGCGGCCACCTACTGGGGTACTCATCTCTCCCACATTGTGCCTGGTACGGCCAATCCAAGCCTCATATCAGAATTGCACATTCTGTCCACAAACCATATCTTGCACTGGCTTGAGTGCTTAAGCCTCTTCGGCAAGTTACATCTTGCTGTTGACTGTCTTCAGAAAGCAATCTTGTTTATTCCAGTGCGTTCTACAGTATCATGGAGTTGGTATTAGCATACTGATAATGATGACAGCACCAGGAGTGTCCAGAAATCAAAGGTCTGCTGAATGAAGTTCAGAGGATGGTCCCACAGATATTCAAATTTGTAAGCATATATCCCCTAGAAGTTTATCACTCTGCATTGGAGTGGCTTCCTATTGGATCCAGAATGCGGCACATATACCACAATAGTAACAACTGTGTGCAAATGGGTCTACCAGACCGATGGCCAAGCTGTGAACAAATCCTACAACCAGGCAGTGGATGTCGGCCTAGATCTGTCCGATTCTCTGTGGACGGAACCCATTTGGCTTTTGCATTACAAGACAAACTTCAACTGTGGAACATTAACACTGCGGAGACAGCGTGGGAACTTGTGGTGGGCCAGCTCGGGGATACTGTTTTCGGCGTTGAATTCTCGCCCGATGGAGCACAGGTGGCATCAGTGTCAGACCAAACGGTCAGATTATGGAATGTTCAAACTGAGAAGAAAGGGCAGTGTGTCTCGCATACGGGCCGGGCGCTCTGCGTTGGATTTTCACCAGATGGAACTCACATAGCATCAGGGTCAGATGACGCCAAAGTTCGGATCTGGAATGTTAAAACTGGAGACACAAAGCGGGAGTTTTTGCTACCATCCGAGGAGGTGTGGTCATCAGCGATCGAGATCGAGAGGTTCCTTCTTTACAACTCTGGGAGCGTGGAAATGGTGGCCTTTTTGCCAGATGGAACTCGAATAATGTCTGCATCAAGAGACAACCTGGTTCGAATCTGGAATGTCATAACTGGGCAGATGGAGGCTGCACATTCTATGGGTAAAATGGAGCATCATCGAGCCGCATTTTCGCCCGACAGGGTTTACATAGCTGTGGTGGACCGCACAGACGCGGCGGGGTTTGGCAAGACTTTTGAGATCAGAAATCTAGAGACTGGAGAGACTACGCGAAAGTTTTCGGGACACTCCGAGTCGGTGGCTTCTCTTGCATTTTCACCAGATGGATCTCGCATAGCATCGGGTTCATACGACAAGACAGTTCGAATCTGGAGGGTGGAAACTGGGGAGACAGTGCGGAAACTCACGGGCCACTCTAGCTCAGTGAATTTGGTTACATTTTCGTCAGATGGAGCCAAAATAGTGTCATCATCAGACGACTACACAATTCGGATATGGAACGTGGAAACAGAGGAGACAGTTCAAGACACTTCTAGCCACTCAGGAGCAGTGTCCTCTGTTAGCTTTTCGCCGGATGGAACACTTGTAGCTTCAGGGTCAGCAGACAAGACAATCAAAGTCTGGAACGTTGCCACTGGAGAAACGGAGCAGGAAATGGTAATCCATCCGGTTTATGAGCGCTTGTGGGAGTGGCGCATGGATCCTGATAAAGTGACTTTACTCGCCTTTGCAACCGATGGAGCCCACCTGGTGTCCGCATCGGACAACAACATACTTCGAATCTGGAACATCATCACTGGCGAAACGGAGCAAGAAATCATAGGTTGTGCGGCGGAATCTGGGGATAGTGTTATCTGCATTGCAATATCACCAACCGTGGTCCACATAGCATCTGGGTGGACGGACAGCACAGTTAAGATCTGGAATGTAACCGGAGAGATAAAACAAGAGCTGGATGGGCATTCGCAAATGGTCAATTCAGTCGCATTCTCACCCGACGGAGCATATCTGGTTTCAGGGTCAGATGACAGCACCGTTCGAATCTGGAATGTTGAAAGTGGAGAGATGGAGCGCGAACTGGTGGGGCACTCTGGTGCGGTGCGTTCAGTCACATTCTCACCAGATTGTGTTCGTATCGCATCCGGGGCTGCCGACGGGATTCGGCTTTGGAATGTCACGACTGGAGAGACTGAGGGGGTTTGTGCGATTCTCCGTTAATTTTTTTCCGCTGCATTCTCACGGGACGGAGCCCGAATAATTTTAAGATCAATCGGCAGCAAGACTATAATCTGGAATATCACCTCCGGGGAATTCGAGAACGTCCGAGAGATTGGCATGGGTAGTTCTTATATCTCTATTTATTTGCGACGATTCTGATTCTAACCCAGGTTTTGACTCCACGCAACTTCTCCCTACCCTTGACTCCATACAAGACGGTCAAACTGGTCCGTTGCCGACAACAGCGTATCTTTCACTTCATTCAGACCCAAACATGGTGGGAAATCGACTCTGGATGTGGACCGAGTATGTGGCAGGTATACTTTCGGCAGATTTCCATGGTGCAACGGCATGCTTCGGACACCAATCAGGACGTGTGGTTGTCATTAATTTGGCCGAATGGTAGCCGTATCGTGATGAGCTACTTTCGTAGACCACCTAATTTGAACAATCGATCTCCGTGTTTTATGTGAAAAGCCCGGACCTCGCGTGCATCGCGTGTGTGAATTTTTGTGGGGGCATCCATGATTGCTGTGAACGATGATTCAGTAAACCGGACGCAGGGATAGCGGGCATGACCGATCCAAGCTCTGAATAACCCACAAAATTCCGCCTGGATTAAAGGAACCAGTTCTTGCTTGTTGCTAGAGCCATATTTCTTTTTGGTTTGCGAGAGAGTTAAATAGGGGTTAGGCCTGGAACGACAGCCACAAATGGTTTTTAGCTCCGAGGTTTATCGCTTTCAATTTTCAAGGGCAGGAGAGGGTTAGATTAAGATTGCGATTAAGCTGAAAGACATAGTTATCCGCTATGAGCGCTGACTGGAAACAGGTGTCTGCGAATCCAAATCAGCCTTGGGGAATTTTATTACTTCGCTGCCGTTGAGAGAGATTGCCGGGACATCCAAGTCAAAGCCATTTTGGGACACACACATATATGCTCTGGTCACTGCGGGACCAGAAGCTCCGGGAGATTTTGAGTGGAGGAGGAGGATGTATTACTGCAGTCTGCAGTGGTAGACCGCGGCCCCCGGGCGGCGGCTGTTATTCCGGCGACCGTCGCATTTGAGAGATCTTCACTAAAGTCTGTTTTGCGCATGCCTGAGTACACGCGTGTCCCACTTTCAGAGTATCAAATCGAATCGGGAGTCATGGACGTAGCGCGCCGCTAACGAGAGTGTCGACATTTACAATTCAAGTAGAACCAAATTACGCAGCATGGTGTGTAGGTATAGAACTACAGGGCACAGTCCCGTTCAGGAATGCTGGTTTTCATCAATCATCCCGATCAAGATCCTGATGCACCGCACTAAATTATATATCTTGAATTAAAGTCGGCGGGGTCAAGTTGGATTGGAGACGGGGCAGTGCAGAGGCACGTCGTAGGTAGTATACTGTACGTGAGGCGCTTCACACGGGAAGGTTACTTGCTTGCCTGCTTGCTTGGTGGGTATGGGTATGGTGACCATAGCCATGGGTATGGGTATGTACCTCAGCCGTATATATTTGAGCATACAATCACAGTATGCGCCACGCCGCCACCGCTGAACCAAGCTTATGTTTGGTTTGGCTTTCGTACACACCGTATATGAATGCGTTCCGGAGCTTCGAGGGGAGGCTCAGGTCAGAGTCCCATGGGCGTCGAATTATCATTCGTTCCATCACTGCCGTGAGCCGTGAGCGGTGAAAATGACAGCTCGAGGGAGTGGGAGTAGAAGAGGGAGTGGGAGGAGGAGTGGGAGGAGGAGGCAGGGCACCGAAGAGTAGAGAATAGGGACCGAAGAGTAGGAACTTGGCTTGCAATTGGCTCGCTACATAATCTCTCTCTTTATAAGATCGTCTCTGTCTGTCCGAAGCCTTTTAAACTCCGCTTTTGGGAGATCAGGCCCGAGCCTTTGGAAGCGCTGGGTCCAAGCACTCAATAGACGGCACTACCTCGGGGCTTTTGGCCCCATGATCAAGTTAAGCGCGCGCGCGCCTATAAAAGTGTACACAATGCCAAACTCCGCTTTTCGCTCACTGTTAAAGTTTCCGAGGCGCTAATTCAAGCGCAGCTTTGGAAGCGCTGGGTACAGATTCCGCAAGTAGGAGCCGGCGCGAAGCGCCGGCGACTGCTTGTAGATAAATAAAATTGAACGATATACAATTGAACGATTAAATAATTGAACGATATACACCGAGACATACCAAGACGAGACGAAGACAAGATGAAGCCAAGACGAAGACCAACGCTGTCCTCGTCAGAAATGCAAAACTATGTGATGCTTGCGAGCTCGTCGTTCAAGGCCCTACTGGATCAATATCCCGGATACAGGAAGTCGATGAACCGCCGGCTTACAAGACCAAGACCAAGACGAAGCCGAGACCAAGACAAGACGAGGACTCACCTCCAAGCCAAGACGAACACGAGATATCGATATCGGCTTGGTGGAGCAGGTCGGCGCCGCACGGCACCGCACACCCAGGCAGGAAGGAAGGACGGACGGTATCCCCTGCGCACCCGCACCCACACCCGCACCCACAAGAGGCGTGAGGCACATGCGAGACGAATACTAGTTCGTAGGAGGGGAAAGGGAAGGGAGGCTCAGCAGAGGATGGGATGAGAGGGTGGGATGACAGAGGAGGAGAGGAGATGCGTAGAGAGAGGATGAGAGAGCATGCGAAGCCGCCAATGGGAAAAGCGATCATCCAAAGAAAAAAGCAGAAGGACAGACGGAGACGGGAAAGGCGCCCTTGTCACTGGTCCCTCGCACTCAGCCCCAAACCCAAACCCAACCGACACCCCCGCACCCGCCAAGTTCAAGCTCGGGAAGCAGCCCGTATGGACCGCGTACGCGTCGCCAAATGTGGCGGAGAGGTGGCGGAAGGAGCTGCAGAATAACGCGCGCGCCACTGCAGTGTAAGTAAGTAAACCCCGGCGTCAGCCGAGAACGAGACGAAAGAGGCGGGCAGCGGAAGAGCCTGAGCTTTGGGTGCACCGAATGAGCAGGGTGGATAATACAAGTACAATCAACGAGAGCAGCGGGTACTGGAAGAGCCGAGGGGGGGCAGTGGAAGAGGAAGCGTGGGCAAGGATTCAGAAGAGTGGAGTGGATAAAAGAGTGGTGCAGCGCAATGGAAGAGAGCGTGGGTAGTGGGTGGGCAGCGGAAGAGAGCGGTGGGGTGATCAAAAGCACGACGAACGCACCGCTATTCCTCACCCAGCGGCTTTTAGGCTATACCCCCTGAGTCGTGAGTCCTTTTGCGGGTCACCGGCACGACGGCTGTCTGCAGGATGTGCAGCCACGGCGGGTGTGATCTGCGAAGGGAAGCGGCAGCGAGGGCTTCGTTCACGAGGACGACGGACGAGGAAGGAGAGGGAGAAGGGGGAGGCGGAGGAGGAATAGGCGGAGTAGGCGGAAAGTTAGAGAGCTGGGAGCTGGGTAAAGCAAGGTGCGTTCGAGGAGCGACTGCGCTGTAAATCGGCACCCAGTGCGTGAGCCGAATAAGGATTGCATATTGCACAACGACGTACCGGGCGCCAGCCGGTCATCGCCATTGTGAAAGTATCGATGAAGGGAATAAGAGTGAATAAGACGCATTGAGATTAGATTGCGCCTCCCCAACCTCCCCGGTCGCGATACGCCGATACCGCGAGATTACTCTGGATCTTGCCCATGGCCAGCGCGTCTCCCGGTCAAAATCCCGCACATATCATCACGACATCCAGGTGCTGTACGTGCCGCGCCGTCAGGGAGGATCATGAAGGAGGGCGGAGAAACTGTGGGCGTAGGCTGCTCGACGATGAGCGTCACAGTGGTTGGTTGTTTGCATTTGGTTTGCATACATCAGGAAAAGCCTCCCATGGCAATTTCCCGGCATTGCCTCCAAGTTGCCCCAAATTGGACAAAATATCTTTCATTACACCGATTTCCTTGCTAGTAACGTTGCTGTCTAGTTGCCTCCAATTTGGAGGCAAATTACCGTGGATTACCTTGCATTTGCAGCAGATTTCCCATTGATTTTCTGCCAGATACTGCTCAAATACACGCGAAAAAGCTCGAAAACAACATGTGTATTGCACAGAGTTCTACATATTACATGGTCTACAGGACGAGACAAGCCATAACTACCGAATCTCGATGATCTTGGAACCTGTTGATGCAGCATTGAGTCAGATTCATCTCAAGATAAAACAAATCTCTCACTCGTGGCAGCCAGGGTAGCGTTTCACTGCTCTCGGGTTCATTGTGTCGTGCTTTGAATACAGCATTCCTAGGGCATGCCTTGCTGGTAAACAGATTAGAGGAGGTATTGTCAAATGAAAAGCGACGACCTACCTAAAGTCTGCGGGACAGGTTAGATTTGCTGAAAAGACACAGAATTAGTCGAGCACCGAAGAATTGAAGGACATCAAACCTCAGAAAATAATCAAAAGGCGGCGAATCCGGAGGTGCACGTGCGGGTCATAGGGAACTTGGGCCGCGGGTGAGACGCATCGGAGAAAAACAAATGCCTCACCAGTATGGAGGAAGGGTGACCATTCGGAGGTGAGTGAGACCAAGTCTGCGGGAAACGGTAACACAGGTTCAATCCATCGAAGGAACTACGACTCACCAGAAAGTCGAAAATTGTCAAGCGTAGTTCAAGAAAAAGAATAGATCTAGAATGATGAGCAACACTGACTCAGATGGCAGTGGAGGATTTACTCAGCGGGGACCGGTGTGGAGGAGAACTCCCTGGCCGAATAAACAAGGCGATGAACATTTTGCCATTGCATACTTGAACGGAAACGTACTAGCGAGGCAAAACAACATGACAAATATTGATGATATTGAAACAGACGCCGTGGCAAACGCCGCCAGCGGAACCAAGTCCCGAAGGAGAATGGATGCACTGAGATGGTAAGACATGTCATGTTTTGAAGGGGATGATGCCTACTTTGGAGAATCTTGATAGGACGACGAACCGTGAATGCCGTTGACAAGAGTCTGTGGGGTAATAGTCAAACATCTTGGATAGGTCAAAAGCAACGAAAATTTAACTAGTTAATCAACGTACAGTCTAACGATTAGAAAAACTGGCTGATAAAAATGTGAGCACAACAAGCAAAAGTACGCACACGAGCTGACCAACCCAAGTTAAGCGTAACACCCACGTTATCCGGCCGACCTTGATCTGTCGCCCGGCACGCTCACCGAGCTTGACGGCGTGCAGGGCGACGTGCAGCACAGTACAATGCGCGAAATTCGGCCGCCCATTCGAGGGATGGGTTGGGGTCACGCAAGGCGACAATGGTACATGGGGAGATGTATCTGCTAGCTCGGTCGTCGGCTGAATGCCCAACCGCGATGCTTCGAATGCAGCGTCATACCCGTGTAACTTTGGTGGGTGAGCAAGGTAGGATATAGGTAGAATTGAGCTACATGAGACGTGGGTTGTCAGCGAGCGCGTGTGGCATCGCGGCCTAAGAAAGAGGAGGAGATAGAGGGGGGATGATGGGGGCAAGAAGGAAGAGACATCGTTTGGCCCATCAAAACAAACCACCTTGATCTGCGCACACGTGATGGTTTCATGGTTTGATCCGACGGAGTTGTTGGCGGTTAGCTCGGCAAGGGACTTCAACAAATTCAACACCATCTTCAATCGTCGGCAGACTGACATCAGTAATACCCAATCTGCAGTGCGGTGGCGCCCTCCTTCGAACAAGCACGTACATGCCGGAGTTCGGTCTCCTGAAATACACAGATCAATACATTTAGCCATAACTTTTTTATTGCCCAGCACTGCAGATGTGATCTCGGAGGCTGCCAATCTCGGACGACTTGCAAGGTTGCGGGCAAGGAAGAGCGTGACTCAGCCACTGGTGGGATTACAAGTGTAATAAAAAGTCTCAGTGACTTTTGTTCTCCGACTTCTATAGTGTCTTTCTCCTTCTACTTTAGGCTGCATTTTCAACGGATTGTTGTTTCCAAATGACGAAAAGCAAAGGCACTGAAAGATGTTACTGGCAGGCGAAATTTTCAATATTGACTTACACAGAAATCTCTGCAATGACAAGGATATTAAACCAACTACGGAAATAGAGGATATTTCCCTCGATTTCCTCTATTTGCCCTCATTTGGAAAGCAGGAAGGAAATTGCCCCAAATTGGAGGTAATTTTCCAAAGGAGGTTTTTCCTGATGTAGATGAAAGAATGAGCTCATTGTTTGCCGCGGGCCTGAGGAACAAATCCGTGGCTGTGCGCTTCGGCTTACTGTACCTTCTTCCTTGACCTTGATTTCTACATAGACGTCTAGCCGCTGGTCAAGTTCCTGGTTTCGCACTGCCGTTTGAACATACAATATACTTCTGTTTGAATCCTAATCTGCATCCGGTAAAGCTTGATACCTTTTTCAAGTTGCGAGACTCGGATCTTTCATCCTTTCATCGCAATGTCGGACGGCCTTGAATTGTTTGTATTAAGGGGAGCTCCTGATCCCCACCTCACCTGCCAGTGCAGCTCCTCGGTCTGGCGGACTGTAAGGGAAGATATATTGATGGGAGTTGGATCATGATGGGAGTGCAACTAAAGAACAGACTGAATATAAGTATATATTGAACAGACAGCTCGGTATAAATACAAGTCTCTTATCTATGAGTCAGACCAGCAATGATACCAAGGCTGTGTGAATAAAGCATATGGTGAAAAAATATGGTAGTCAGGTAAAAAGCAGGCTAAACCTAAAGCGAACATAGCAAGGTGAAAGGCTGATCACTCTCAAGCCTGTCCGTCTGAAGCCTTTTAAACTCCGCCACCCGTGCCTGCCGCGGCCGCGTAAAATCCCACCCTCACTTGACATGTAGCCTCAGCGGCGCAGCCAAGGGGGAGCCGGGTCCGACGAGCGCTTGTAGCTGTTAAAGCGCCCATAGAAGCTGTGCGACGACACGCCATCGCTCTCTTCGTACTCTCACCTCTCGTTTCCATGCCCGATCCAATTAGTGTTGTCGGCCTGGTCGGCAGCATCCTTCAAATCATTGACACGATCGTGAAGGCTAGGGATTACGTCGCGAGTCTCAAAACTGCGGAGAAAGATCAGAAAGGATTTCTCGCCGAGGTGCACAGCCTTGCTCCCCTACTCCGAGAACTCCAAACGAGAATGAGGGCGGATAAATCTGTGGGAATTGTGCAGGGGGTGCAGCAGTTTGAAAAACCCCTGCTACGTTTGAAGGATATAATGGCAGAAATGCAGGAGAAGCTGCGTCCGCGGCAGGGTGTCGCGAAGGTTGTCCATCGAGCAGCATGGCCGCTGTGGGAGGAAAAAGAGGTTCAGAAGGGACTGGATGCCATTGAGCGGTTTAAAGCATTGTTTAGCATGTGGTTGGCGATCGGCCTCTGGTGGGTACCTCAATTTCTCTTGATGATTGTCGACTAATCAATATCCCGCTTCGCAGGGAGGCGCAGAGGAAAGATCACACCGGTAAGTAACCAGTCTGGAAAGTTTTTCGGATATCCGATATCTGTTGTTGCAGCTGTTGTTCAGTCACTTGAAACTACTGCCGTCCGACAGGTTACTGCGAATTCGGGCATCCTCCAATCAATCGCAGAAAATGGCAATGGTACGAATCTTGATTAACGCGTATTCGATAATCGAACATTTTTTTGGTATCAGGTGTCCTCCAATCTGTTCAAAGTACTGCAACCGAAGTAAAGCAACATATTTCAAGTGGGTAATCCGAGGCCACGAAATGCTGTCTGAGTCGTTTACAGCCACCCTACGTTCCCTCGATGGTGTGGTGGAACAGCAGCAAAAAGATCGGAGTTGAGTGCAGTTTTGACTTCATTCCGAGTGCGACATATTAATATGCCTCACATAGTTTTACTCGAATCCATCCGGGGAACTACTCGGAAATTAGAAGAATTTCGTAACGGTGACTCCGCCGGAAGCCCACTTTTCTTTTGAACTGACTTCTGCCCAGACGAGCAGCGCGATACACTCATCAATTGGTTCTCACCGATCAATTTTTTCACACGTCAGCAAGATATCCACGACACTCAAGAGCCAGGGACAGGAGAATGGTTCTTGGCAAATGACTCAGTCAAAGCGTGGATCCTCGGTCTTGGAACAACATTATGGTGTCCCGGGATTCGTACGTATATCACTGTAATATCTTTGGTCCCTGCTCATTAACCATGTACAGCTGGTGCTGGAAAGACTGTACTAGCGTGCGTAGTCTGCCGAACCAAGTCTTCTTGCTGATAATAGATCGGAAACAGCTCGATGGTCGTGCACCATCTCCGAAAGACCCTGAACTTGCCTGGCACCATTGGGGTTGCTGCCTTGTATTTGAACCACAAGGAGGCTGAGCACATACAGTCACCTGAGGATCTCCTAGCGAGTATATGGCGGCAACTTGTGTTTAGGCGGCCCATCACAGTGAAGGTCCAGGAACTATACGAGGAACATCACGAACCGCGAACCAGGCCGTCCATGGAAGATATCCATCAGGTTCTTTGCTCCATAGTCGCAGAATATTCTAAGGTATTCCTTATCGTTGATGCACTGGACGAATATCCGGATGGGAAACGAAAGATTCTACTGGGAAAACTTGCAGACTTGGGCCCAACTATCAATCTCATGGTGACTGCTCGAATTCATGTGGATGTCCCCAGTGTCCTTGGCAACCCCCAGAGACTGGAAATACAGGCAACCGCTGAGGATATACGGAGATATGTAAATTCACAGATCAGCAAGTCTCCTCGACTTTCGGAGCACGTCCAAGCTTCTCCGGAATTGCGGCAGAAAATTGAAACCCTGAGCATCGAACGTAGTAAAGGAATGTATGTATCAATATACTGTGAAATGGATTTTAGTTCACATTCTTCAGGTTTCTGCTAGCGAAACTTCACATTACTTCAATTTTGACAAAGGCTACGATTAAAGCAGTGCTCAAGGCCCTTCAACAGATGCCGAGTGATCTTCATGAAACCTACAAAGAGGTCATGCAGAGGATCAACCAACAGAGCGAAGACGACAAAAAAGTTGCTCACTCTGCATTAGCCTGGATTTCAAATGCGAAGAGGTTGCTACGTGTCTCGGAACTTCGGGAAGCCCTTGCGGTTGAACAAGGGACATCTGGGCTCGATCCTGAAAATTTATTGAACATGACTATTGTCCTCTCTGTGTGTGCTGGTCTGGTCGTCATCGATCCAGCGGAGGATGTTGTCCGGCTTGTTCATTATACGACGGAGGACTATCTAAATCACACCCAGGAGATCCATTTCCCCACTGCACAGACAGACATCACCACCACATGCATTACATATCTTTCTTTCAAGGTATTCGAGGACTTGAACCCAGGTCCAATCAGTCTACCCAGGATGTTCAACCTCCAAGCAAACTATCTATTCCTCGATTATGCTGTTGATTATTGCTTAATTCATGCGCGCGGTCAACCGGAATCGAGCATCAGAGATGATCTGCTGCGTTTCCTCAATAGTGCACCACGGTGGATTTACAGATGGATACTTCAACGTGATTTCGTGAAGTTGGAGATGAAAGGGTCGACGACGAGACTTTGGATTGCTGCCTTCTTCGGGCTGCACGAAATTGCTCAACATCTCATTTCATTACCCGAATATCAGGACAAAGACTCCTCACTTCAAGCAGCTGTAGCGAACAATCACCGAAAAATAATCCACTTACTCATCAAAAGTGGTGCGGATGTCAACGGGCAGGGGAAATCCGGTAGCCCAGCTCTACAGATAGCGTCGTATTTCGGTTACGGAGAAGTGGTTCGGATTTTGCTCACCAATGGGGCGAAGGTCAATGTGCAGACAAGATCCCACGGAAACGCACTACGAGCAGCTTCGGCGCATGGGCACAAGGAAATTGTTCGCATACTTCTTAGTTCTGGGGCTGACATTAATGCCAGAGGTGGTGGGCTTAGACTCGGAAGTGCACTAGAGGTTGCTTTTGATGCAGGGCATGAGGACGTAGTGCAACTGCTGCTCGAAAGCGGAGCCACATTCACCGAGAACCACGGATATCATATGCTAGGGACAGCCGCCGAATGTGGACATGAGAGTTTAGTCAGATTGCTACTCAGAAACCATCCAGACCATGATAGCCAGCTGCATCTGGTTGCCTCCAAATACAAAGACACGGCTTTGCAGGTAGGCTCAGTCTACTCAAGGTATGGAACAAATCTGATAACACAGTTTTGCAGGTAGCTTCAGCCAATGGCCATGCTAATGTGGTGCGACTACTTCTCGAGAAAGGTGCCAGCATCAATACACTGAACACTGCGGATGAAACCGCGCTGCATGCTGCTACCCGCAACAGGAAAGGCAATGTTGTCTCACTTCTCCTCGAGAACGGTGCAGATGTCGAGGCACGGAACAAATACAATAACACGGCGTTGCAGGTAGGCTCAGTCTACTCAAGGTATGGAACAAATCTGATAACACAGTTTTGCAGGTAGCTTCAGCCAATGGCCATGCTAATGTGGTGCAACTGCTTCTCGAGAAAGGTGCCAGCATCAATGCACTGAACACTGCAGATGAAACCGCGCTGCATGCTGCTACCCGCAACGGGAAAGGCAATGTTGTCTCACTTCTCCTCGAGAACGGTGCAGATGTCGAGGCACGGAACAAATACAATAACACAGCGTTGCAGGTGGGTTCAGTCAATTCCAGGCATAGAACCAATCCAGTAACACAGCTTTACAGGTAGCTTTACTCTATGGGCATGAGAATGTGGCCCGACTACTTCTCGAGAAAGGTGCCAACATCAACGTGCTGAACAACAAGGATGAAACTGCGCTGCATGTTGCTGCCTACAACGGGAACGCCAATGTTGTTTTGCTGCTCCTTGAGAATGGCGCGGATATCGAGGCACGGGATGGAGACAATGACACGGCTTTGTGCGGTGCTGCGTGGAACGGGCATGAGAATGTGGTCCGACTGCTTCTCGAGAAAGGTGCCAACATCAACGCGCTGAACAACACGGACGAAACTGCGCTGCATGCTGCCGCTCGCAATGGGAAAGCCAATGTTGTCTTGCTGCTCCTTGAGAATGGCGCAGATGTCGAGGCACGGAACAAATCCAATAACACGGCTTTGCATGGAGCTTTGTGGAACGGAAATGAGAATGTGGTGCAACTGCTTCTCGAGAAAGGTGCCAACATCAACGCGCGGAACAACGCGGACCAAACTGCGCTGCATGTTGCCGCTCGCAATGGGAAAGCCAATGTTGTCTTGCTGCTCCTTGAGAACGGCGCGGATGTCGAGGCACGGACCAAATCCAATCACACGGCTTTGTACAGTGCTGCGTGGTACGGGCATGAGAATGTGGCGCAACTGCTTCTCGAGAAAGGTGCCAACATCAACGCGCGGAACAATGCGGACCAAACTGCGCTGCATGTTGCCGCTCGCAATGGGAAAGCCAATGTGGTCTTGCTGCTCCTTGAGAATCGCGCGGATGTCGAGGCACGGGATGGAGACAATGACACGGCTTTGTGCGGTGCTGCGTGGAACGGGCATGAGAATGTGGTCCGACTGCTTCTCGAGAAAGGTGCCAAAATCAACGCGCTGAACAACAACAGAGACGAAACTGCGCTGCATGCTGCCGCCCGCAACGTGAAAGCCAACGTTGTCTTGCTGCTCCTTGAGAATGGCGCGGATGTCGAGGCACGGAATGGACACAATGACACAGCTTTGTGCGGTGCTGCATTCGAAGGGCATAAGAATGTGGCCCGACTGCTTCTCGAGAAAGGTGCCAAAATCAATGCGCTGAACAACAACAGAGACGAAACTGCGCTGCATACTGCCGCCCGCAACGGGAAAGCCAACGTTGTCTTGCTGCTCCTTGAGAATGGCGCGGATGTCGAGGCACGGACCAAATCCAATCACACGGCTTTGTACAGTGCTGCGTGGTACGGGCATGAGAATGTGGCGCAACTGCTTCTCGAGAAAGGTGCCAACATCAACGCGCGGAACAACGCGGACCAAACTGCGCTGCATGTTGCCGCTCGCAATGGGAAAGCCAAGGTGGTCTTGCTGCTCCTTGAGAATGGCGCGGATGTCGAGGCACGGAACAAATCCAATAACACGGCTTTGCAGAGAGCTGCGTGCCATGGGCATGAAAATGTGGCCCGACTATTTCTCAAGAAAGGTGCCAACATCAATGCGCTGAACTACGGGGACCAAACTGCGCTGCATGCTGCCGCCTGGAACGGGCAAGGCAATGTTGTCTTGCTGCTCCTTGAGAATGGCGCGGATGTCGAGGCACGGAACAACTCCAATAGCACGGCTTTGCAGAGTGCTGCGTACTACGGGCATGAGAATGTGGTACAACTGCTTCTCAAGAAAGGTGCCAACATCAACGCGCGGAACAATGCGGACCAAACTGCGCTGCATGTTGCCGCTCGCAATGGGAAAGCCAATGTGGTCTTGCTGCTCCTTGAGAATGGCGCAGATATCGAGGCACGGGATGGACAAAATGACACGGCTTTGCGCGGTGCTGCGTACTGCGGGCATGAGAATGTGGTGAAACTGCTTCTCAAGAAAGGTGCCAACATCAATGCGCTGAACGACGCGGACCAAGCTGCGCTGCATGGTGCCGCCTGGAACGGGAAAGCCAATGTTGTCTCGCTGCTCCTTGAGAATGGCGCGGATATCGAGGCACGGGATGGAGAAAATGGCACGGCTTTGTACGGTGCTGCATGCGAAGGGCATGAGAATGTCGTGCGACTGCTTCTCGAGAAAGGTGCCAACATCAACGCGGTGAACAACGCAGACGAAACTGCGCTGCATGCTGCCACCCGCAACAGGAAAGCCAATGTTGTCTTGCTACTCCTCGAGAAGGGCGCAGATGTCAACGCGCGGGACAAAGACAAAAAAACTGCTTTGCACAGAGCCGTGTCCTACGGGCACAAAGATGTGGCCCGACTTCTTCTCGAGCACCGTGCAGACGAAGCCATCATCATTGTGAGTGATTTGATTTTCGGTAAACATCAATTCATTCACTCACCTACTACGTAGGCATAATCCAGCATTGCATTCATCAGTCAACATGAGTAGAGAACTTGTATGACATACACTTTCAGTTATACATCTTATGCCATTACGCAGACATTCCAATTCCATTCAATTGGCTTGAAGTCCACCACAGAAATAGTGAAGCCTAATGTTTCCTTTGCTACCTCAGCCCGAGGGCTCAAATTAAATATCAAGTCCACTTATCATCGATACGCCTGCGGATATCTGTAGAGCCGACTGTGGAGGCGGGAGGTAGTTGGACGATATAGGCAATACACAAAATGTGACAACAAATATTTGACGCTCTGCTGCGAACACCACATGGAGGGGGTGATCCGCGGGCGTATCTTATCGCGGATGAGCAGACATACGATTAAGGAATGGGGCGGCAGCTTAAGATTAAGAAATGGCATGGGCGGCGTTACCTTTTATGTCCCGTGCAGGATTTCCAAAAGAGGGGGAAGAAACATGTCACGCGCCGTACTGTAGATACACCGTCGGTGAGGATGCCCGCCGCGAGGGATAGCGAAGCTAGCAGGCTGCAGCTGGTGGACACTGAAATCAAGTTATCCGTGGCCACCACGGACTCCGGCGGCGGTAGGTATGGGCGCACACCGTGAGATTTCAAGTTGGCGGTACTTAGAGTGACAAACTGGATTAATATTGAGAAGGTGATAAAGGCCAGTAAGTAGTCCATCCCTCGCAGTCGCCACATCAGAGAACTGCGCACGAAGGACCATCCAATTTCAATTTCAACTGGTATTAGCAGCGAACTTGATTGAGATGCATCAGCGCGTACCTATAGCTACGGGAGGCAAATTCCAATCAACTCTCGGAGAAGTGGCCAAACGGTACGTTTCTCACGACCCCTCCGTAATTTTACAGAACAGTTGGCTGCCCTAATAAACAATAAAGATGAGTGCAGTTTTCGGAAGAAAAAATTGTACCGCGTTCGGAGCACGAGTTCAATAACCAAGGGGGAGATGGTGGGATGACAGAGGATTCGAAGCCGCGAATGGGAAGCGCGATCATCGAAAAAGAAGAAGGACAGACGGGAAATGCAGACTGGCACTCAGCCCCAAACCCAAACCCAACCGACACCCCGCAAAGGCCAAGCTCGGGAAGCAAACTCGAGAAGGTGCCCTGTATCCGTACGGACCGCCTGCGCATCGCCAAATGAAGGGGGAGAGGTGGCTGATCGTGACTCCAAGGGCGGTCAGAATGTGCGCGTGAGTAAAGAATGGGTACATATTTAAGTAAATGGAAGCCCAGAGTTGGCGCCGGGGTGGGGTGGGGCGGGGTGGTGTGCAATTGACGAAAACGAGACGAGAGCGGCGGGTGCAATTAACAAGAGAACGAACGAAAGAGTGATGGGGCAACCAATGAGTGGGGTGGATAAAAGAGTGGAGTGCAATCAACGGGAGCACGGGCAATGAAACAGTGCGGTGCAAGAAAGAGCGACAAACGCCGAACGCACCGCTATTCCCCAACCCAGCGGCTTTTAGTCTATACTCCCCTGAGTCGTGACGTCCTTCTGCGGCGCGGTGCGACGGCTCTTTGCAAAATGTGCAGTGGCACACGATCTGCGAAGCGGTAGGGACGGCTTCGTTCACGAGTACGCTGTACGAGGATGAAGAGGGAGTATTAGTAGGGGGAGAAGAGCCTGGAAGGGCAGTAGGCAGATCAGGAGGAGGTAAGGCGCACCTGCTCGAGATGCGTGCACGCGAGCGCGATGGTGGTCTTCCCAAAGAGACAGGCTCCTTTTGTGCGGCATTGGTTGTTGTTTCTTGTGAAAATTGGTGCGTTCGAGGGGCAACGGCGTAAATTGGCTCCCAGAAGCCTAGACGGAGTGCGAAGGTGCGTGAGCCGAATAAGCTTCGCATAACGACGTACCGGGCGCCACGGGGGCCCGATATTGGCCGGTCATCTCCATTGTGAAGGGAAGGAATAAGAGACACGGCGCCTTCGTCGGGTGTTGCTGCTGAATAATCGCATTGAGATTAGACTCACGATGTGCGCCCCGATTCGCGAGATTGCTCTGGATCTTGCCGCCGCGGCACCGTACATCCAAACCTCCTCTGTCCATGCCCAGCCGCCCCAGCGTGTCTCGCGCTCAAAATTCCGTACACATAATCACAACATCCAGGTGTCGTTCGCGTGCCGCGGCGTAGGAAGGTACTCGAAGGAAGGGTGGCGTAGACGGGTGACGGTGGGGCGGGTCGGTCGACGATGAGTGTCACGGTGGTGTTGGCATAAAATGAAAGAATGAGCTCATTAGTGTTGTTTGGCGCGGGCCTCGGGAACAAACATGGGGCTGTGCAAATCAGCTTGCTTTTTCAGCTCACCTTGCCTGCTTTCTTGAATTCCTATGATGTTTCGCATTGGCGGCCGACTCTCCGCTTATCTGCATTCGTTCCGCCTGGGAAGGTCGATAAAGGGCCGGGCCCCTGGTCCGGACTCTGTGTTCTGGGTTCTGACCAAGTTCTGAATCAGGCTCAACTTCTGACTAGCGCAAGAAAACGATCTCAATTCAATCTCCACCCCGCGAAAATACTCCGCCCCTCTCTAAATTCTCGAAGGTTCATTTGGGCACCGCCACCATTCCGGACGCCAACTTGAATCGCTCCTCCTCGGGGGCTGTATGTAGCTGCGATCCCACATTGTCATATTCGTGCAAGAAACATGCGTAAAAGCGAGCTCCCTATTGTAAATCAGTTATATCAAGGTCGTCAAGTCCGCTGCAAGGCCCGCGGACCATGTACTCTCATACTGGCGCTCGACATTCTGCTACGCCTCTTTTGTGCTACGCATCATTCGGCTAGGCATCGCGCCGGATTAACACCCGCCACCACCTCCGGACCTCAGGCTCAACAAACTCCTATGAACCACTGTCGGCGATTATAATTCCAGCCGCCTGTCTTCGCCACTGCGTGCTCCCCTTAGAACCCCTGATACACCGAACGAGCGGCGAAATCCCGAGAAGCGGTACGCTATCCCTATCCTGCTCTGCTCCTGCTCCTGCTCCTCCCCCAAGCACTGAATTTTCTTTCTTTCACGCGATAGCAAACGGGATAACGCCCGGAAAGAAGGAATCCGCGCACGATCTCCTGACGGCGATAACGCAGCGCCACGCGTCCAGCCCGTCCTCCAAACCCACCTATCATACCCGCCCCCCCTCCCACGCGCGGCCCCCAAATACAAATACCGCGCGCCCGTGCCCGGCGGAGGTCCAGGCGCACCTCTCGCGCGAGTCGTCCGAGGGTGCGCGCGCACGATGGAGCTTATCTGGCGGAAAGGCCGGTGCGAGACGCCCCGCAGCGTGCGGGTAGGGGGGGACGGCGATGTGTTCAACCGCCGCGAGGTGGAGGAGGCGCATGCGCATCGGGGACGGGAGGGGCGGGGGAGACCGTGATGCTGCTGATTCCTCGATTTCAGGCATCGTGAGATTAATATTCCGGATATCTTTTACATTCACAGTACATCCCCTGGTTAGTTAATTGCCGCTCAAAAGTAAGGGGGATAGAACTGTAGCGCAGGGTATGGGGAAGGGAGGGAGACCGGGGCAGGCGAAAGACGCAAGCGGACACCAGACACACCTCCCCACTAATCGGCCCCAATATTGCCGGGATATGCCCAAAGAACGGCACCGCTGCGCTTGTCCAAGGTAGCTTGGCTTGAGCTTGACAGATCTTGCTTCATTCTTCACTGCGGCGACCCTTGTCGGTGATACGCCTACTCCGTGTCTAAGAGCGGAGCTGAACAAATATGAACAACACCACTCCGTGAGCGGGAGCAGTAAGCGTGGGTGTGCGAGGTGGTCTAAGAAGTCCCAAACCCAATCAGGTACGGGCGGGTGAACGCGGGACGGCGGCGACTATAAACGATAAAAGATCAATACGACAGACAAACAATGCGAAACTATACGAGGGCGAGGACGTTGACGTTGGCGTAGGCGTAGGCGTAGACGTAGACGTAGACGAGACGATGGTCAGAAGAGACAGTGATCGATGGCGAAGGGCGATACGAAGCTAGGCTGATATGCAGATGGGCTGCGGAGGGTGACACAAACTAGCAACAAATGAAATCTATTGCAGTGGGGTGCGGGTCTCTGCCATACATGGTAAAGACGTCGGGCTTTTATAGTAAATAGGAGCGGAAAAGTGAGTAAGAGAATATGACATGTAAATATGAGAGCGGGGCCATAATGAGTCGTGAAGCACTGCCTTGCGAAAGCTTCGTGAGAATCCCGCTCGCTGGATACGGTAGACACCATATGGAGCGGGCAATGAGGAGCGGGAAGCACTGCCTTTGCAACGGGTCGTGAGAATCCCGCTCGCTGGATATGGTAGACGCCATATGGAGCGGGCAACGAGGAGTGGGAGCGGGAACGGAATATAAATATAAATGCAAACCGTGGGAATGTGCACAGCTTCCGCCTCCGACTCCGCTCGTGTATCCGTCTGCAGAGCGGGCTGATGCACATCATCGGAAAAACCAAATTAGCCTTATAAGCTCGGACATTATATGACCTTATAATCACATTATAAGGTAATTATCAGGCCTTATCAGGGACTCTCACCTTATAAGGGGAACATATAAGGCCTTATAACACCTTATTAGGGACTCTCAAATAATAAGGGCATTATAAGGTCAATAAGGCCAATTTCATTTTTTCCGACACTGTTCGACGTGCACCATTCTTATTTGACCGTCTCAGATCGACGAATGGAACGCAGTCTGGGGGCCCTGTACGATGTTGCCCACCCGTTTGTTAGTGCTCAAATCCAATTTTGGTTCCCCTTCTGCCACTGATGGTCGCGCGGGTCCTCGGTTCGGCGTATTCGGGTGGTTTTGAATATTCGGCTAATTCCGCTCGGTCCCACAAACGTGCGGATGCCGCGCATCACATCCCTATAAGAAGCCAAGGTCAATTGCTGAGTACAGTCAACGCTGTTATAACCCATCATTGCGATAACCCATAATCTGCACTACCCCATGAATTTTCGCTGAAACAGAGGTGGTTCTCAATCAAAACCCATAACTCTCCAATACTCAATAATCCATACAATTTCTGGGCTGAAAACCCATAATTCACTCCTATCTTTTGTTTGTAGTGATTATTTTCAGTGGATCTTAGTGCCCAAAAGTGATGCCTCTGCGCCCACCCCTCGAAAATTCAAGAAAGGTCTTAACACCACACTCAAGGATAGTGTCCAAAAACGAAAAGATGGCTTGGTGGCCCGTCTCAACAGAAAGGAGAAGATTTCGGCTGTGGATTGGCTGCGGATGAATCATGAAACTTGGTTAGATAACGACGCCAGTCACGTCGAAGACTGGTCAGCAGGTTCAAGACTGCATCAGATTGTGAGCGTGGTTTCGCACATCTTGACACTAAGGAAATGGGACTCGAGAAATTGAAAAAGTTTGCTGGGGAAGTGGTAAAGATCTCTGCCGACACAACCTCGAAAAAGCGAAAAAGGGTGGTCTCACAGCTTATGGATGGGAAACGCGTTTGGAATTTTCAAAAAAAAGTTGTTTCAACTTAAATTGCTGACTACTCCATGTCTAGTCAAGTAGATATTTTTTTCCTAATTTTTGGTGATTTTTAGTGATTTTTCAGCGATTTTTTTTTGATGGCTCTGTGGGAACCCATACTCTGTAATAACCCATACTTTCTAGGTCCACCAAGGGTCATGGGTTATAACAGCTTTGACTGTACTATCATCCAATCCTCCCCGGTCTTGCTTATTCTCCCTCGACCATCACCAGCAATGATTTTAACTTCTCTGATTGTTTGCTTTCTCACCCTTCTTGTGATCACCCCCGGAGCGTACGGGGAAGCAATATGCGGCAACCACTGTGACAACGGGGTTCTTAGCACGATCGGTTCTTTTCTCTTTGGGTATGCCCCATGCACGGGCACTTGCGAAGTATGTGCACCGAGCAACACCCTCGTATACTACAGTGGCAACCCACTGAATGTTTGCAACAAGTGCTACCCTGGGAAGAAAACCTGCCCGGATAACCTCGCCTGTCGGTTATCAGCTGACCGATCCTATGTGAGCGCGATTGCCCTTGAGAGAACTGCGCTTACCTGCGTGACAGTACTCGTGCTTCCCCGGCCAGTGCAACCGGAAAGGGGACTGCCCCGGACGACAGTCTTGTTTAAACGGTGGCACATCCGATGCTGTAAGTCATGTCGGGATAATTGAAATGATATATCATTACCCAGATCTGCATAGGTCTGCGTCGTGTGTCAAGATGACAGTGATTGCCCCAAAACAAAACGATATTGTTCGAACCCCGGCACGGCCAATGCTGTAAGTGATGGTGGAGCAATTCAAGCGATCAATTTACCCAGATCTGCATAGGTCTGCACAAATTGCAAAGGCGACTCTGACTGCCCCTCGACCGCACAATATTGTGCCAACCCCGGCAGTCCCACTGCTGTATGTAATCTAACGACAATTCAAATGATTCATTCTCACGACCGCTGCGTAGCTCTGCACGGCGTGTACACGAAACAGTGACTGCCAGGCACCCGCAAAATATTGTCGGGATGCTGGGATGAGCGCCGCTGTATGGTCGGCTGCACAAATTAGATGACCCGGCCTCACTCACCGTATGTCTAGAACTGCTACGATTGCCAAAAGGACTCCGATTGCTCGACCGGGAAATGCTCTCGGTTTGGGGTAAGCACTCTCTATCTTAGACCCAAGACATTTTGGCCTTCTCATTCCTTTAAATTTCTTTTCCTTTTTCCGTCGGCGGTGCTCGCTCATGTTTTGTGGTCGATTCTAGTACTCCCGGTGTGGTCCCTCAATCCCTGGGTTGCTTCACAGTGCTAATGTATTCTTGGTCTGCCAGGCGCCGACCCTCTCCCTTTGAAACCAGCGTACCGCACCATTCGCACCATCTTCGACATCCGATCAAATAGTCCCTTTTTTAAATGCACCTGAGCCCGTGGCTGATATGGATTCATTCACCACTTCCGTCCATCTTTCTGTTCTGAACCTTTGCAATTCAACGTTTTATTTATTTATCCGCCTATTGGGAGACGCGTTGAAACAGATAAGGACAATGTCGAATTGGGAGGATAAACACGAACCTGTTATCGCAGCTTACAGTATCTCTGTCTCCCGCTTGTGCCAAAACAGCCGCCGACTTCCTTCGAAAAGACTTGAAACCCAAATCACGATATACAAGCCAGTGGCTCGATTCACTTGCGTTTGAGGAATTGGGGAGTTTGGCTCGCAACTCGGGAGGCATTTTCTGCATCGCTGGAAAGGTCATACCGCCATTTCCCAACAGAATCCACCAGGCCAACCATGGCCGCATATCAGGAAATTCGGCGTGAATCTGCTCGACTGCTTGAAGGAATTCCGCTGCAGTGGTCTGTTCAGATTGCAGCACACCGATCAGCAGAGAGCGCTTCCAGTGGACGATGCACCCCTTGATTAAGGCCTCTGCTCGAGCGCGTAGGACTGCCGTCTCCGTGGCCTGACTCAGCACTGAGCATATTCCAGCCAGGGATCCTAGTGCACATGAATTCCACGAAGGCCGATATAAACCCCCTTCTGTTGCGCCGATGAAAATCAAGGACCTAGAGGTCCATTTGCTGTGTGTTCGTGTCGGGTATGGCCACCACAAATTGTTCTGTCGAGGCCACGGTGGTATGTGGAGCAGACGCCAATACAGTCCCCGCGTTATCACTGTCAGGAACGTCCCTGGCCGGGACGACTGTCTCCTTTTCCGACCCCGTGACGCACAGGGTGGATGCATGTGTCAAGGTTCGAAGGGGCTTTGAAGATTCATAGCATGGGAAGCTAAGGACGGCTCGCAGATACCCCCTAGAGACACCGGTGATTCTGTTCTAAACCGAGAACATACCGCTCACCAAGTTCGCAGCAGCGTCTGCATATCACGGTGATAGAAGAGTAATCCCTCGCTCGAATGAAATGAGGGTGGGCAAGGAATTCTCGCAAGAGTCTCGATTTCGTTGTCGTGCACAGGTGATCGAGGGATTACCAGAAAGCGCGTTCGCGCCAGATCAAATGATCGCGCCATGCGCGACGAGAAATAAATTCGGAAATCGGGCGCGCAGGACGGCGGCGGAAGCACAGTGTTGGGACGACGTTCAGAGGGTGCAGAGAAGAAGACGTCTTTGAATTACTGGAAAAGAGCCTCGCGAACGCTGCGCCGATCATGCCCTGCTGATTCCAAGTCAAATGATCCACACAATTTGCTGATTCCGAGGCAAAAAGTCGGAGTACTGGGCTTTTTGATACTTTTAAAAATCAAACAAAATCTGATAAATAGAGAAAGAATTATTGCCGCCCTCAGAAAAAACGAGCGTGACGCGTGACTGACGAATTGAACGTAATACTACTGTTGTTTCCAAGAAATAACGCCAAAACTAGTTATCTAATCCGAGAATGTGGTGCCATATTCTCGGATTAGATAGCTAGGTACTGTTTTATACGGCTGCTGAAAATGAATACAACAGTTACAGATTGAGGAGCATAGTATTAAGGCGGACTAATAGACGTGTCCACGCACGGCCTTGGGGACGTAGCTGCAGATGAAGAAATTATCAGTGCTTGTGGTGAATTTCTCCATGCATGACTTACAGCTCCTCCAAAAATTTCACCTCCTCGGCGGTAAGTTCAACGTCCTTGATGATGCTCTGCTCCAGCCTCTCGACTGAAGATATCCCCACGATAGGTGAGTCGATCTTCATCTGCACCCACTGCGTGCGGTGAATGAGTCAAATCAGTCCTACGTGAAGAAGAAGAACAGAGGAACGCACGGTCAAGGCAATCTGGGACATGGTGCAGCCCTTTTTCTTCGCAAGTTCCTCGACACGTCCGATTATGGTCTTATCGATGTCACTATACTTGCTCTCGAACACCGTACCTTTCGCAGAGTTGCTGCGGGTGGTTTCAACACCGAGTGGGCGTGCAAGAGCTCCGGCTGCGAGGGGACCCCAGGGAATAATACCGATTCCGTGGGCTTTACAGTACGGGATCATCTCTCGTTCCTGTGACGAAGATTGATCAACTGAGGAGAAGATGAAGGCAAGCAGAACTTAAAAGCGCACCTCCTCCCTGTACAATAGGGAGTACTCGTTCTGCATGCTGATGAACTTGGTCCACCCGTTCTTCTCCGCGATGTGATTCATCTCGGAGAAACGCCAGGTGCGCATCGAGCTAGCGCCGATGTAGCGTACTTTCCCGCTCAAGACGAGATCGTGAAGTGCATGCATGGTTTCCTCGATGGGCGTGTTGGGGTCGAAGCGGTGGATTTGAAGCAGGTCGATATAGTAGATACCCAGACGCTTTAGCGAAGCATCGACGGCGTTGAAGATTCCAGCACGGGAAAGGCCATCCTGGTTCACGTAGTCACACTGTTCCTTTAGCTCTGGGTGCTGGAAACTGTACAAGGTAATGTCGTCGGTGACGAGACCATGAACCTTGGTGGCGATTATGATTTTATGACGGGGGATGTTGTACTGAATCAAGTCATTCATGAATCGCGGTCAATTGATGATGCTCGGACCTTCTTCAAGAAACTTCCAATGACTTTCTCAGACTCCCCGTTGCAGTAGACGTTCGCTGTGTCCCAGGTAGTAAGTCCGCGGTCCCAAGCTGCTTTAAGGACCTCATGAGATAGCTCTTCGTTCAAGGCCCAGGCCTTGAAAGGGGTTATGAGGGGGGCTGTTCAGATATTGCGAAAACACCCTACTCTAGACTTGGACGACCCGAAACTCATGCACCCGATCTATGTACGTGCGTGAGGCTTGGACGACAGTTAGAACCTTCTCTCACAATCGGGACAGAAACTCGCAATCCAGCACTTCCGAGCCGTTTGTAGGTTGCCTATGGTGAAGACATCTTGATAGGCAGAAGAATGAGAGGAGGAAGATACCACCAGCGGGCGACTGCCTTTATAAGCTGCCGCACGGCTGCCCTGATTGTGAATACCGAGCCGGTCATTGGCTGACTAGGTCGCACACAGGTCATTACCAAAAGCGGGAGATCGTGCCCATCGCCTGTGATGTGTCCAATGAATCAACATCGTGATGGCGGATCTACAATGGCTTATAGGTTCTTCGCAGACGATTGCAGATGCTCCACCATGCCGGTGAAGGTCTACAAAGGTATCAAAAGGCAGATGAGAGTTTGCAGAGGCCTCACCTACCATCGTGTGAGACTTCGGCTCGAGGGAAAATTGTACCTTCTGGGGGTTGTTGGAAAAGAAGCCTCGGAAGTAAGCCCAAGCCGGTAATTGAGACCATAGAGAAAGGGAAGTGACGTAGATGGATTTTGACCCTACGCACCTTGGAATCCATTGACGTCATGCTTCACCATAACTTGCGGAATTCTTAGACATGGGGCTTCCTCCAGATTGTTGCGAGACGCCTTCTTGGAGATCAAGAATTGAGACCACACACTGGGATTTCAGCCGTACAATGGAGGTATGTATTTATTGTGATATGAATAATAATGCATCGCAGGGACTGTAAATAATTTAAAGTTCACATGCACATGCGTACTCAATTGTTACTATATACCTCCACCCGTCCCGTCAAAAGTTACTGTAATTGAATATTTGACCAGAACAGACATGGAGAAGGATTCTAGATTTGCCGTCGCCGTGCCCGTGAGGATCCAACACAACATTCTTGAACATTTCCATGCAGTGATGCAGCGACGCATTTCCGAGTGTTGCTCTGAGCGGTCATTCAATTTCTGGCCCCGCTGCTTCACTTTGTTGCATCGTTCGGCATCGTGAGATTCAGATATCTTTTGCATTCGCAGTACATCTCCGGTTAACGGTAGTTGATTGCTGGGTTCCGATCAGTCCCGCTCCGAGTCAAAAGTAAGTAAAGGGAGATAGAAAAACGGTAGCGGAGGGGATGGGATGAAGGGAGGCAGACGGGGCAGGCGAACGCAAACACCAGACCCAGACCCACCTCCCCCTACAGTAATCGGATCCAATATTGCCGGGACATGCCCCAAGAACGGCACCGTCGCGCTCTGGGCTTGGTGGGCACGCATACGGCGCGGAGAAGGGCGTGATGACGATCGAGCCGGGGTTCGGTTTGCCTGGCGTTAATAATTAAATCATGGTAAACCGACGTAGCCAAAAAATAAAAGCACCAAACGTATCCTGGTCCTCAACCGCACAACCGCTCACTGGTCACGTGCCTCGTTGTACCAGGTTCCACGCCTCGGGTTGATGGCTCGCCGACGCAGCCAGGAGAGGTCGTGCGGGGAGACGTGGTGCGCGCCGGGTCTATTTTTTATTTGGTAGATAGGGTGTAGGGGTTTAGTGGAATCGATGTCAAGTCGAAGACGGGTGAGGTTCAAATGAAGAAAGGAAGACCGAATCCCAAATCTCAGCGGAATGCGCGCAAATGAAACGAGAAGTGACGATAGCGATGCCATGATTCCCTAACCCGTTCACGGGAGACAAAAGACGACAGCGACGCCGATAGGGGAAGGGAGACAGAGGACGGGGGTGCTCTCGAAAATGAGGGTGGAGCGCCGTTGAGGAGGGGCCGCAGATTATGTAGCTAAAAAGAGTGTCGGCGTTTGATACCGCGCGCGCGGAGCAGAGTTGTTCGAATGGACGTTAGGCATATGTAGATGAGAATGCCTGACAGAGGATTCGAAGGCGCGAAGGGAAGATGATTCGAAGACGGGAAGCGCCATGTATCGAAAACACACGAAGCGCTCCATAAATATAAAGGGGAAAGAAAACGCACACTCAGCCCCACAGCCAACCAGCACCCCCGCATGCGCATCCCCACTAACCAGAGAAAGCGCGTATGGCCGCCTGCGCGTTGCCAAATGTGGATGACCGTGCTCAGAATACGGGCGTACTGGAAGAGTTAGCGCGCAGGGCGGGGTGCAATTAACGAGGACGAGTGGCGGGCAATTAACGAGACGGCGGGCAGTGGAAGAGCGGTGGGAATGAAGGGAGTTGGGTGCAATGGGAGAGTGGCGGGCAGTGGAAGAGAGTGGCGGGAAATGGAAGAGAAAGAGTGGGGTGCATAAACGAACGGACCGGTATACCCCAACCCAGCGGCTTTGACGCTATACTCCCCGCGATCGTGAGTCGTGACGTCTTCTGCGCTGCGGCGCGACGGCTGTTTGCAGGATGTGCAGCCACGGTGGTGTGTGGTCTACGAAGCGGCAGCGACGACTTCGGAGTACTATATACGATGACGAAGAGGGGGAGTATAGGCGGAGGAGAGCGGAGCAGGAGGCAGAGGAGCGGAGATGCGTGGATGCGAGCTGTCAAAGCAGGTGAGTTCGAGGGGCGCGAAGTGCGTGAGCCGAATAAGGATTGCATATTGCACAACGACGTACCGCCCAACATTGGGCGGTCATCGCCTGTGAAGGTGCCGCTGAACAGTGAACGCATTGAATAGATTCTTGCCCTCCTATCAACCTCGCCGAAACCGCGAGATTGCTCTGGATCTCGCCGCCGCGGCACCATACATCCTCACCTCCTCTGCCCATGGCCAGCGCGTCTCGCGCTCAAAATCCCGCACACACAATCACGACATCCAGGTGCTGTTCGCGTGCCGCGCCGCCGAGGAGGACCTTGAAGGAGGGGCGTAGGCGGTGGATGGTGGGACCGGATTGTGCGTGGCGGGTTGCTCAACGATGAGCGTCACGTTGGAAGTTGTTGGCATAAAGTGAAAGAATGAGTTGTTTGCCGCGGGCTTCGGGAACAAAGATGGGGCTGTGCACATCAGCTTGCTTTTTGCGTTCATCTTGTTTCTACACAGACGTCTAGCCGTTGGTCAAGTTCCTGGTTTCGCACTGGCACTCCCGTTCGAACATTTGCTTTTCTTGGATTCCCATGATGTTACGCGTTGGTGGCGCATTCATACTTGGAGCCTTCTTCCATGCATTCGTTCCGCCTTGAAGGTCGACGACGGCCCTGACTTGCCAAGTTGTAACATGTATTGAGTGATATGATGCGCGTTCTTGATCCCCAGCCGCACTGGCGGACTCTGTGTGCTGTGTTCTGTGTTTTGTTCTGAATGGCACCATATACAGACTGGTGCGAGAAAACGACCTCAACTCAAGTTCGATCTCCACCCCGCAAAACTACTCCTCCCTACTTAGGTTTCTCAAACGTACATTTAGCTTACCTTTTTTCATCTTAGTTCTAGACGTCTAGCCGCTGGTCAAGTTCCTGGTTTCGCACTCCCGCTCGAACATATGCTTTTCTTTGATTCCGAATCTAACCTAATCTACGGAGTCTGTATCCAGGAAAGCTTGAAACCTTCTCTCACGATCTTTCATCCTTCGTCGCACCTTGGAAATTCGACGCCTGAAGTATCAATGCAGTTCTCGATCCCCACCCCACCTGCCAGTGCAGTTACCAGTCCGGCGGACTGGCGCCACGGAGTCTGTGAAATTCCGACTAGTATGCCCAGACAATATTAATCTCATACTTTGGTTTGGCGTGGGAAAACACCGACTGCAGCGTGACTATTTCAAGTTGATCTCAAACCCGAGCAAAATAATCCGGCCCATATATACTTCTGAAAGGTAGATTTTGGGGCGCCATTCTTTCTGAAAGGTAGACTCTTGGGCACATTCTCGAAGCGAATTGCATGGAGCGCGTAGCCGCCACTGCGGGGTGGAAAATCCATCAACATCTTAAGCTAAGTGAATAGAAATTAAGCGCTCACACAGCCGGCAGCGTCGGCAGCAGCGTATGGATCTGCCCGAGGTCTGTCTCAAGATTCTCGCAATGATCGCTTTGAGGTCGAATGCATTCGTGCTGTTCATAAGGAACAGACTGAAGGTGGCAGGATCCTTTGCAGTGAAGGTCCAGTTGATCTCAGTGACTTCGCCCGAGGTCGGGTTACTGGGGACGGCGATGGTGAATGCACACGCGAGCGGCGAGGAGGCTATGCAAGGGTGTGATGTCAGTGCCGTGCACAGGTTGGGGAAGGAAAGCAATGACCTAGAGAGCGAGAGGACGCGCATATTTGAGGCGGGAGGACGTTAGGAGTAGGGAACGGATAAACAAGACTTATCAATTGGGCAATCGAATCCGCCAGAACGCATATCACTAACCGCGGACACCAGCGAGGAGGTACCTATACATGATATAGTCCAACTGGACATGCCATCCCGCCTGCTCAGGAGTCGGGGTACATCGTGAGGATGTGCGACCCATCGGCAATGTTGCTGCCCAGTACGCGAGCTGGATGTTATCGAGTAGGTGTCCATATACACGCCGACGTCCGTGCCATCGACGTTGAAAAGGCATGTCTCAAACATCCGAGGTACACATACACCGCGGTGCCTTGTGTTATAGCGCTAAACGTTAGCTGGGAAGTGTCTCTCTCTAAGGATGCCGATGAGGGACTTACCGGTGAAGGGGACCATGATGGATCCACTTGTCGTGGTCAACGTCTCGTTGAAGAGCTGGGCTGGGTCAGTTGCCGCCGCCGCCGGGGAGCACCGAAAGAGCGGGACCTGCGTGTAGAAGAGTCCGGGGACGCGTCATCGAGCGCATAGTTCGTGATCGCACCGAGGACGACGGTGCTGGGGGGCTAGTCTTTGGGCATCTTTGGTTTTGAGTACTTCACGAATAAGTTTCCTGATTTTTTGTACACACGTCGGCCTGACATGTTTGGACATTCGACTGATGTTCTTAAATTGTGTTTTAAAAGGTTTCCAGGTGGTTTATCGATGCGCGCACGGTGCAGGGAATTTAATGTGATTTATGAAAATAAAGGTGGCAGTACCTTCTGATAAGACAAATAAAGTATCTCACAGCCCAGCTCGTAGAACTACTGTAGCAGTCCGAAGAGGGGAATGCGGGTTGGTGTCGGAGAGCACAAGGAGAGCGAGAACTTTGAAAAGTTGGAAATATTACAAGTCATTGAAACTCCGCTTCGGATCAATCCCGTTGTCACGCAAGCGCATGACAGATGGGTTCGTTGCTCTTTGCCTCTTGCCCCTTGCCCTCATCCTCCCCCCTCCCCTGCCCTTCACATTCCTTCTTTCCACCGCCTTCTCAGCTCGAGACTTCTAGTTCAAGACATTGGCATCAAATTCAAATCCCTGGTCCTGTATCCCCCGCTTCCCACGCAAGACGCGAAGACTCGCAAGAGCCCCACTTCTCAATGCCCTCCAGTCCCACCAAGTGCTCAAGGTGCCCTCAATCCTTGCTCAATTCTGTGGCCCAATCCTTTACTTTATCCAAGCCCAAGGCTCGAGCAATCATCGAAGCCAGACCTGATCAAGCCCAATCAACTTCTCTGCTCTGCGCACTGCCGATCAATGTACTGTATAGCAGCATATCAAGACTACTGATCATCGGTTGAGAGGTATCGTGAAAAAGTTGCGGCTCTTATGGTGTGTCGAGTATCATATCTACGATATATCGGACTGATTCAGGCCATTGCAGCATTTCTTGTTTTTGTTTTTGTTGGTGGAATATCATTGCAGGGACTTCCTTCAAGCGGACCTCAGCCGCATTGGTTTAAGTATACGTCTGTTTATATGTACGACACCCCGTTATATGATTTTTCACCGTGTCTTTTGCGTCTTTATGAGTGTCTTGATTCAGATGTGGCGGGATCTTGGCCAAAGATATGTCGCGTCTTTGAGGCCTTGTCCAAGACAAATGTCTTACCCAAGACGATGGGACCTGCTTAGTGAAAGACGTCGCGTCTTCGGAAAAATCTGTCTCAAGACATCAAAGATGCCAAAGACAAACCTGTAGTTTTACTGATGGAGGCACCTCGAATATGCTCCAAGTCTGTTCCAGGAATCCCGAGTACGAGTAGAGCATCAGGACGGAGTCCGCAGAGTCGAGGATGGTCATTCCCGCTGTGAATATAGTCTCTTATTCCTGGTACCGGTTAGGAACCAGGTCTCAAACACGAATGGTCCAAAATGCCATCAGACACATCAATACCATAAAAAACTAAAATAACAAATTAAATAACCTGTATACTGTAGCCTTGTGTAAGGGTAAAACGTAACACGTAACGCAGGGACTGTTTCGTTTCAACTGTAACGCATAACCCCAGGGTTGTTTCACCAGATTTTTCTGTCACAGCGCCAAAAGATGTTGCCAAAACCACTCTGGGTCCAAAATTTGAGGTTAGAAAATTGAATCGTTTCTTGTGTAACGCATAACACAGCCCCTGTTTCTCGTTTCAACCTCAGCGTTTCAGTCACACCTCAAATTTGGTTTCACCCATACACAAGGCTACAGTAAATCCCTTTCTGGCAGTCAGTCTGAAAAATTAAATTATCATTCTTTCCGCTTCCTCCTGTTCGCGTAATAGTCCAGCCTGAGTGTTCCACAAGTCAGTGAGCCTAGTATGTTTAATTTCCACTCGATCCATGCCTCTCACTCTTTACAGTGGATATTGATGATCCCGTTGATTCTTTGAGTGGAGTACAACCTACAGGTCCATTCAGCTACTGTATTTATCCTGATTTTATGCGACTCACTTTCTCTGTCCTGGCATGTAGGTCCTTAGATTACAGGTTGCTTAACTGAAAATGGTTCAGCATCCAGAAGCAGCCAGGAATTTCCTCCAAGCTCTCTTATTTCGACCATACACTGCATGGGTATCAAATTCACTGCTGCCAATGGCGTGGACACCTAATCCGCCCTGTTGCAGGCACCCTTTGACCCGCAATCGTGTATCTGTGTCTTCTCTCAGAATCTGGGATAATCACTTCATTGAAATCCGGATGGAATGAAAGTACTGGCCTCAACTCAGCATCCAGCATAGACAAGCGCAATATCCTCAGCTCAATGTTCCAAATAAAATAGATCAAGTACAATATCCCTGGCTCAATGTGAGCTGGCCGATGTGTTTGTGTTGACTGAGTAAATCTTTGAGCTGCAATCATGTATCTGTTGGCTTCCCTCTGAATCTGGGATAATCACTGCATTGAAATCAGGATGGAATGAAAATACTGGCCTCAACTCAGCATCCAGCATAGACAAGTACAATATCCTCAGCTCGATGTTCTGAATAAAATGCATTTACTCAGCATCCAGCTTGTAGACAAGTTCAATATCTTCAGTTCAATGCTCCAAATAAAACATGTTAGGTACAATATCCCTGGCTCAACGTGAGCGTGGTCGATGCGAATGCGTCGACCAAGCGAACCTGAGCCCATAGTCTGCGTTTTTGTGAATCTGCCTCTTACATCTCATATCCTGGGTATTGCGAGAGGTACCGGGGGTGCCCGGAGGGCCTTGGTATTCTCATAGCGGATACCTAATGTATATTCAACCACTTACTTACTGAAATGACTCCCGGTTTGAACGTGGGAGCCCGATCTTACACTGCGAGGCAAGTTGGGGCGATGTTGGTTCGAATTCGTTGAGGTCGAGAAGTAGCCATAGCTACCTACCTTCCCTCCTCTCCTCTCCCTACAGTCAGGATGAATTCCTGCGACGGTTGATACATTTGGTTCCTTTGAATATGCATGTATTGTATCCGATGAGCCCGGAATAAATAAAACGCGATACTATCTCCCGTTTACGATCACAACCTGGATTTGAACCCCGTATCGATCTCTCCACGTGCCATCTCTTGTTTAGGCAGCTCCCTTAGCTCGCGCCTGAGGATCTTGCCAGCAGCACTGCAGTGACCACAGGTGAACAATGTAAAAATATTGTACAGAGAATTCTGACCTTTTGGGCACCGTGTCGATGACACGAACCCCTGTGAAAAGATGAGCTACAAGAAAAGCAAACATATTATACAACTAACCTCCTCTCAAATACTTATGCTTAGCAACCCTGGACTCTGTCCACTGGACCACGCCCTTCGCGAATGCGGTCATCTCAGCGACCGTCTTGATTTCTTGTGGACGCGTATGGACCACATACGCTCTGTTTGCGAGGGTATATTCGATGTTTTCATCGAGCACAAAGGCCGGACGCACCTAGGTAATTCGGTTGCCTGTTTGTGGTTGTCCACCCCAATCACTGCCGCATCGGCGATGTCGGGATGTGTGAGCAGGACACTCTCGAGTTCCGCAGGGGGTACTATGAATTGGCTCAGTAGGTGTTTCAACGGGTGTATGTAATCTCACCTTGGAATCCCTGCAATAAGTGAGCATAGTACCGTCAGCTTTTGTATGTATGAGGCAATGTACCTTGTACTTTATAAGCTCCTTGTGTCTATCTATGTACATACAAGAAGTCTTTCGAGATATCTGCGAAAAGGAAATAATGGACCTACGACGTACAAGTACCCTTCTTTGTCTTGAACAACAATATCCCCCATCTTGAACCACCCATCGGGGGTGATCGTGTTCGCCATAGCTTCGTGGTTATTCAGGTATCCCTGCGCACTGTTAAGAGGGCTGAATGGGGCAACAGCGTCGTTTCTCACCTTCATCACGGTCTTGCCGCGCACCCACAGTTCCCCGGGTTTCCCCAGCTCCGCCTCGACCGCTCCCTCCTCGTCATGGATAATCCACTGAAACAGTGCACTGGGGTGCAGCCGTGAAATCAAACGATCCAAATAAGTGAGCGGGAGCGAACGAATCACTATAACCCAACAAATCCAAAATCTAATATCAATCACAAACTTCAAATCTCAATACTTGTGTGTGTGTGTTCAGGGAAGTAGGTTTTAGAAACCCTTCAAGATGTGTTCACTTTTCAATAGTGTGGATGCACGCTAATTTGTATAGCAAAGTCACCGGGGGAAACCAATTCTTATTTCGACAAGGCTAGTGCGTGGCCCGGAGTAATTGACTTCAAGAAACCAGCCAGTGTTCAGCGTCAGCGGCCGACCTCAACCAACGCGGGGTACGTTGATGGGTGAACCGATTCAGCAGGGTGTCTTCCACTCTAGAACCTACGCTCTCAATGGAGGGTAGGGTTGAACGGCCGGTGGTCAGCCAGCAATGTGTCTTGCGATAACAGTGCAATTACTCATCATCACCGAAAGTAACCGGAAATTGCCGTATTACAGCTGAAATTTGTTGAATATTCTTAGTGTGATTGCCTAGGGATGTTCATCTGGATATATTCTTGCCCTCCAGAATGAGTTCGGTATCAAAAATCATGTGCACACTTTATGGAGATCAATTGTTTAAGGCCTGCTCATTTTCGTTACTTGTGTCAAAAATTGAGATGTAGGGCTTGGTGTGGAAGTAGGTATGTAGTTTTCAGTGGTCAGCACCATGCCTTAGGATATGCTTCACATGCCTCATGACTTAGAACTTAAGTAAAGTGAATTGATGCTCATGAGCAACACATTTTTCAGGGCAAGTCATGTCTGCGTGGATCTTGCGCAAGCTGCTATCCAGTAAACCGCCAAAAATGGAACTGTGAACAACTCAACTTTGTGCAAGACCTGATTGGAGCACTCCAGAGCAATTGTTCCATACATCCATGATGTTCTACATGACCAATTACTATCAGAATCACTTGTTCAACAAGTAATTCTGAAATATGACAGATAATGCTACAGCACAATTTGCCGCGGGAATATGGGACATGATCACGAACTTAACCATTCCAGAATCTACCAGAGATGTCTGTCCATCGATTGCAAGATAACCCACTTTGCCTTCAGGCTCCTGGTAATTTCTTTGCAAAGTTTCTTTTGACTGCTGGATAAAATGGCATAATTCAAAGACGGGTCACTAAATCTTTTTTGGTCCCTATGGAGCAATAGTGGAGCAATTCTCCCCAAACAAGTTATGCGGTCCGCAGCTCATATCAGTAGGTATCTGGTGGTAAGGTATGGTTGAACCCAGTCCACGTGATCTGTCACAAACGATCAATTTCCGGTTACTTTTGGTGATGACGAGTATAACTGATGGCTGCAAGCTCACGCAGGCTTCTTCCAGCTATATCAAATCTTTCTGATATCTGACTGATTTCTGTCTGTTCAATTCTCTGAGTCCACTATGTTGCCCTTCTCCTGGGGGATGGTCTACTACCATTACAAGTATTTTACTAGGCTTTTTATACAAACTAGGGAGCATGAAAGGAGATAAAAGGAAACTTTCAGAACAGAGACCAACGTGGTCCCCTGGAGGTTATGAACCAATAAAAAATGAGGTATTCACTTCCGTGGGTATAAAGTCCTTCTCCTGGAGATGCACCACATGGTCTTCCCTGCCACACCTTCATGGTGTGCTACGGCGTGCTCATTGTCTAGGTAACTAGCACTTTTGCATCATTCCGTGATTAACCAGAAACTCTCCCGCTGACACTGTCTGGTTCAGCAGGCGACTGTTAAGTCCCTTTCAGAGAGTTACTTCATCTTATTTCAAGTCGCCTGGAGTAGCACCGCAGTCGGTGGGCCACTCCAAAAGGTAGTGTTCGTTTAAAGTAGCCACCAGGGAAGGAATCCCCGATGCAATCAATATATCAATCAAGGTGTCAGACGTCGCCCGGTGATCCTCAATGGCTAATATACCCTTCAAGAGGATCGCCTGCTGACTCTGACACATTCTATCATATCACATCTTTATTTAGTAGTCGTCTCCCGCAGTTGAACCAATGCATTTGTTAGGATGCAAGAGTCGCCTGCTGACTCGTACTTATCAGTATCGGTTGTGTCCCATAGGACAGAATGCAGTAATACACTTATTCCGTAGAATAATGTATTAGATCACAACTATCAACTGAACACGTCTTCTTTCCTCCTTGTTGAATGTCTAGATGATGTCCGACGAGTTACAAGTCCTTAGGACACTTTTAGAAAGGTCCAAGGAACACTGTTTAAGTTTTCCTGTTGCTGGTTGCTTTGTGGATTACTCTAAACCGAGCTTTTCCCCAAAGTGCGCAAACTAGCAGAATTAAGATTCTTGGGTAAGAATGCTCTTTTCTACAAGTGGTTTTTAGATACAAGCTTCTCAGCTTTGCACACAGAACAACACTGGTTCTGGTAGCCAATAGTCCGACGATCCCAATTCCCAATAACTCTGACAAGACCAATATTCCGACGATCCCAAACTCAATTCCAACAGTGGACATTAATCCAAAGGCAACAATATCAATTTATAAACTTGAGACTTTTAAAACACAAACTCTAAGAGTATTGGTTTAGGAAGCAAGCCCTGAACTTGGACGACCTGAGACGAGACAGATACCGTTTAGGCACTGGCTCCAGCAGGGACTCCCGATTCAGTGCTGTACCACTCAAACCCGTCCTCCTTATTTACTGTACACTAAAACTCTTACACTATGGTGATTACACTACTGGGTATACATGTGTTAGTTCTGGTAGCTTAATCAGGTATGCACGTGTCCGCGTTATGTATAGGATCTACTGATCTACCCCTATGTTTCCAATCGTTGCACGCCAACCTTTAATCCACCGCATGTTAACTTTGGATTATTGGTTAAAACACATCTTTGGTGTCCCCCGAACAGGACCTTCAGATTCAGAGAGCGTAGGACTCTAGCTTTTGATAGAGCCTTCAACCGTCCTAATCCACCAAGTGGTTGCCGAGTTATATCACATACTCTACCAGAATGCGACCGAGCAATTTTGGCGCACCAAATATTCCCCTGAAATTGGGGTGACTGGATTCTATAATGAACTAGTTATGTGTGCGAATCGTATGGTGAGACGACCGGACTCATACACGTTTAAAAATCAGCTTATGGGCCGATTGCCTGCTGAGATGGTTAAATTTTTGATTCGTCGCAATGTGACCGCAGAGTACTGTAGTATCAAAGAAATATTGCGATGCGCAGTGAATTTTGAATGGTATAATAGCGTGGAAAAGCGCTACGCAGCTGCCCACGATCGGGATCGGGGAGCACCCAGCAAAATATCTGCCAGACCACGTGCGGAGCCAGTGGCTGAGGCACGCGAGACACGCGATACAGTCAGGGGAACGCGTCATGACGAACTGCGGCGCAGAGCGTTTCGATTTGTGAAACGAGAAGACATGGCACGACCGCCTGACCGGCCATCGCGACCACATACGGGTCACGATGGGGGAGGAAGGTCGAGGATAGAAAGGCCAGCAGCAGCTGGGGCTGCCTCAGGTAGCGCCAATAAGAAGGCGATCTCGTGCTTTAAGTGCGGTGGACCGCATTATAAGAACGAATGCCCGCAGAATGCGGGCCCGGGTCTATTTGCGCAACGGGATATAGTTGATGACAATTCGGAAAATGAGGGCAGTGCCCAAGGAGCCAAGCATCGGGCCGGCACGATTGCGCCGTCAGAACAGTTGCGTGAGGCGCACGAGGAAGAGGAAGCGGCGTATACGTCGGAAGGTGGATACACGCTGCAGGAATTCAGTGATTACGCACTGAGTGATAACGACGAATGGTGTGGGTACATCGCTGCATCCCGGGAACAGTCAGATGATGACTACCCGAACCTGGTAACGGACAACTCAGATGCGGAGACAGAATATTCCGACGTTGAGCCTGACTCTGACTTGCCTATGACCAAGGTCAGCAAGAAGGATGAGAAAAAATCACGAGCTAAAGAGATGACCCGACTACACTCGGGATTCATCGATACTTGTGAGGAATGGCCGGCCGAAGAGTTCGTTGACGCAAATGATTTGGAGAAACTAGCAAAAGAAATGGCAAGCCATATAATCTGGCAGCAGGATACCACAGAGGTGGAGGAGTTTTTGTTTGTACATGGGGAGCGGGAATCGATGACCCCGCAGGACGGCATAGCCAAACGCAGGAACGTGTTTCTGCGCCGGTCCACAATGGCCAAACCGAGACCAAAACGAACTAAAGAAGACAATTTCTGTCTTACCGCATATGTGGATATCAATGGACACAAGGCGTTCACCTTGTTTGATTCGGGATGCACAACAGACTTGTGTGGTCCGGATTTTGCAAGAGTTTCAGGGATGAAAGTATTCCCTATTGAAAATGCCATTACCCTACAATTGGGTACAGCAGGGAGTCGATCTAAGATTAACTATGGGACTAACACGTTAGTGAAATACGGGAATATTCAGTCAGAAGAATATCTCGACGTGATCAACTTGGATCGCTTTGATGCGATTATTGGAACCAAGTACATGCGTAAGCATGGTATATCACTCGATTTTGAGAAGAATATGATCCGTATACGGAATAAACCTGCACCCACGTTATCCGCTCTGGAAGAGACGGCCGAGGTAGAACAGAGGAACGCGACGCGTTATGCACAGAAGTCGGAATGACTACCGGCAGCGGCCGTTACTCCAGCGGCCGCGCCTACCCCATCAACCAAGGTGGAGCCCGCTCGGAGCACGCGTCAAACGCGACTTGGATCAGTAACACTCGACGAGGTTGAGGACGAAGAGGATATTCGCGCTGTCAAGGAAACAGAATACGGGACGGGCCAATTCCCAGTGTTACTGGAAGAAATGGGAGAAATAGCGGCCCAAGATGGCAGAAAATATGAGGAAGTGATCCAAGAATTTTCACGCGTGAGATTCCCCGCGCTGCATGCGAATAGATCAAATAATACCCCAACGAGGGGCAAACAAGATACACTTGAACCAATAGTACCGGTACTTCCGGATCAACCGTGCGAGATTCCTACCACCAAGATCGTGGTCACCGAAGGGATGAAAGCACGGCTCACTGAAGTATTCAATGCGGCCACAGAGCAGCAGATCCGCGAGATGAATGCCGGAAAATCAAGATACACGTAAGAGGATATTCCGCGGTTGCGGGACAGGTGGATGGAACTCAGCACTGACATAATGTCAGGAGTACCTGAGAAGATGCCCCCATTGAGGGCTGTGAATCACCGGATTCCGCTGATTGATGAGACCAAGGTGTATAATTACCACCTGCTGCGTTGCCCGGATGCAATGAAGGAACAACTAATTGACAAGATCAACCGTTATGTCCATGCTGGCTGGTGGAAGGCGGTGCAGACGGATCAAGCTGCTCCGATGTTGTGTATTCCCAAGAAAACGGGATTGCTGCGGACTGCCATAGATTGCAGGAAACGAAATGATAATACGCGTAAAGACGTTACGCCATTCCCCGACCAAGACCAGATACGTCTGGACTGCGCCCGAGCAAAATATCGATCAAAAATCGACATGTCCGACGCCTACGAACAAATCTGAATAATCGGCGAGGACGTGTGGAAAACGGCATTCTCCACGGTTTATGGCACATTCGTCAGCCATACGATGCAAATCGATGATTGTAATGCACCAGCCACCTTTCAGCGCATCATGACTATGGTGTTTCAGGAATTCATTGGACGATTCGTCCACGTATATTTGGATGATATATTCATTTATTCAAACACCATTGCAGAGCATGAATTACATCTGGGTAAGGTGTTTGGAACGCTACGCAATAACGATTTTTATCTCAAACGAGAGAAGTGTGACCTTTACTCCAAACGGATGGATTGCCTTGGTCATATAATTGACAATCGAGGGTTGCACGCGGACGCGGATAAAATGCAACGTATACGAGAATGGCGACGGCCCCGCAGCTATCTTGACATCCAGCCATTTCTGGGGCTGGTACAGTACATGGCACAATTTCTGCCAGATATTACAGCGTACACCGGTCCATTGGCGGCTATGACCCGAAATGGTGCGTTATTCGCATGGCGACCGCTACACCAAGCATGTTTTGATAACAAAAAACATATATGCTGTAAAACGGCCATACTGCGACCTATCGAAGCCTCAGTCGATGAACCAATCTGGGTCATTTGTGATGCATCTGTATCCGGCGTGGGGGCCATGTACGGTCAAGGAGCCACTTGGCAAACATGCCGGCCCGCTGGTTTCATGTCAAAGAAGTTTACATCTGCACAACATCACTATCGGGTGTTTGAGCAAGAAACATTAGCCATTCTGGAGGCGCTCCTAAAATGGGAGGATAAGCTTATTGGATATCGTGTTCATGTGGTCACGGACCATCAGGCGCTGGAGTTTTTTAAAACTCAACGACGATTGACGAGTCGACAGACACGATGGATGGAGTACCTGTCAAGGTTTGACTTTGATATTAGATATATTAAAGGAGAGCTCAAAAAAGGAGCGGACTGCCTGTCGAGGTATTATGAATGGATGAGTGGGATGAGGTACATGAGCCTCACCACTATGTCAACGCGGATATTCGGCTCGACCCGAATCTAGAGGACATTGCATTTGATCATCGAGATGAGGTACTCGAGGAATTGGCCACGCGGAAGAACGTTTGATGGCGTTGCGACGGAGTGCACGGCTACGAATGCCGTAGAACCACGAGACATTGAAGTGGCCGTAATGGAGGCCGCTGCCGAGACGGTGGACGGGAGAAGGAAAGGAAGACCGTGAGGAGGAAACTCCACCCGACCCACAATATTTCAATCACGTCCCCGTGGTGAACTCGGAGAGCAAGGATTATCTCTCGAATATGAATTGAAGCCGCTATCAAGACAGAATATTCGGAGGATGGGTTTTTGCGAAAATTATCGCCGATCCGACAGCATTTACAATGTTTAGCATTCATGACGAAATGATTTACACCCGAAATGGGGTGGTGAAGAAGTATTGTGCATACCGGATGCCAAAATTGGGGAGCATTCCGTACGCGGACGACTCATCGAACAGCACATGAAAGCTTGAGACATTTTGGCCCACAGCACAGTGGCGATTACCTTCGCAGATGGTATTGGTGGCCTGGAGTGTCCAAAGCCGTTCATAAATATTGTGATAGTTGCGCGACCTGTAAAGTCAGCAAGACCAGCAATCAACCTCCGGCAGGAAAGCTGCACTCGCTGCCGATACCCACTAAACCGTGGGCATCATTTCGATGGATTTTTGGGGCCTTCCCAAAATCGAAAGGATATGATTATGTATGGGTGGTTATGTGCGATTAACCAGTGAAGTGCACTGATTCCGGTCAACACTATAACCAAGGCGACCGAGTTGTCGCACATTTATATTAGAGAGATTGTGCGACCTCACGGGCTACCGCGCAGTATTGTCTCTGATCGCGATTCGAAGTTTACTTCGGCATGGTGGCGAGAAATACACCGACTCTTGGGAGCGAAGCTGTTCATGTCCACATCATTCCATCCACAGACAGATGGAGCCACCGAAAGAATAAACCGCTCTGTGGGCCAAATACTACAATCTGTAGTTAGCCCTGATCAGAAAGACTGGATTGACAAATTACCATTGGTAGAATTTGCAATTAACTCGAGCATTAATGCGTCCACAGGGTTCGCTCCATTCGAATTGTCCCGAGGGTATATGCCCTCCATGATCCGAGAATATCCCAAAGATACTCAGGTACCTCGGGGAGTGCGAGCATTCGCGGAGCAGGCGCTACGGAATTTGGCCGAAGCACACGATGCAATTATTGCAGCCAGGGTGTTCTCAACTATCCAAGCCAATAAGCACCGCAGTGCTGAGCCGGTAATTGAGGCCGGTATGCTGGTATATTTGTCTACTAAGAATTTATCGCTACCAAAAGGCAGAGCGGGTAAATTATTACCCAAATATGTAGGACCATACAAGGTCCAGAAGGCATTGAAAAAAACTGTCAGAAGGCCAAGAAAATCGTAGCTAACACAGGGAAAATGGCACTCGGTGAGGGTCAGACAGAACAAAGCAAATGAGGTTCAGATTGAGTGGCACTGCATGAGGGTCAAGGGTAAAAAATGTTCGGAAGGTACTCAGTAAGGGTCAAGGTAAAAAAAATTGTTGGAAGGAACTAAGCCAGGGTCAGATCAAATAATAAGGTTTGGACCAAGAAAATCATAGAACGAGTGGCACTCTGCAAGGGTCGTACATAAAAAATGTTTGAGGCACATGTTGAAAAGTGGAGTATTCATATTTCTGGCTCTATCACTTTAGTTGATACATATCAAAGTACACGCACCCAAAAAATCAACTCCTTCTGACAAGAATTGAACCCACTGGTTTGACTGTACTCACAAAAGAGCCTCATATGCTGACGGGTGCATATTATGGTATTTTTTTTGAACTTCTTTCTATCACTAATTGCACATGAATTACTACGAATTATCTAGGTATGTTTCATGTCAATCCCTGCAGAACTCACTGAGATATAAGCAAATCAGGTGCGGAGATCAAAATCTGCCCAAAATGGGTTCGCACCTTCGGTACTGCAATTAGCTGTAAGTCAACAGATGTATTGTGGTCAATGAGCAGCCTTGCAATGTCGGGGTGACCATTGCTTGATGCAACATCCAGTGCAGTCCAGCCATAGTGGTCAACCAAGTCAACAGATGCATTGTGTTCAATGAGCAGCCTTGCAATGTCAGGGTGACCCTTGCTCGATGCAACTTGCAGTGCAGTCCAGCCATATTGATTGACTAAGGCAACAGATGCATTGTGTTCAATGAGCAGCCGTGCAATGTCAGGGTGACCATTGCTCGACCATTGCTCGATGCAACATGCAGTGCAGTCTGGCCATATTGGTTGACTAAGTCAACAGATGCATTGTGTTCAATGAGCAGCCTTGCAATGTCAGGGTGACTGTTGCTTGATGCAACATGCAGTGTAGTCCAGCCATATTGGTTGACTAAGTCAACAGATGCAATGAGCAGCCTTGCAATGTCAGGGTAACCGTTGCTCGATGCAACATGCGGCTAGAGAATAACACGAATATATATTTGCGAATATGAATATTCACCGAAACCTTGAAACTGATATTCGCATTCGTACGAGTATTGATGGCAATTATTCGTGGCTTAGTAAGCAATATTCACGAATATTTGCGAATATCAACTATTCAGATTCAACGACTTTAAATATTCACTATTTGCAAATTATTCACGAGTAAATCATCTAATCAACCATTATCATCGGCAATTACAACGACCTTTGGTGCAGACTGCCCCTCAGCTGGAACATCTGCTTTCCTCTTCTTTTCCGTAACCAGCCCTCGACGAGTTGGGCTTCAAACTCCTTGGCTGCAATAAGATCTGGGTGGCCTGCCCATTGACCAACCATAACAGCAGCATGTGCAGAATGCTCGGACAGTTGATTGCGCAGCTTTGAAACAGTACCTCCTGAGAAGGAGAACAATGTCTCAGCATCAACAGAGGTTGCTATACAACAATATGAGTGAAAAGCATGAGAGCTCGGGGTAACTGTGTTCAGTGAAATATTGAGAAATCGCCGAAGAATGTGAACAGCTTGCCACAAATGTAAACTGCAGGCTTCTGCAGCATGCTGAGCTCAGGGTAACTGTGTTCAGTGATAGTTAGCATGTGCACCTACTGTGAAAAATTCTTTCGATATTTGTGTGGCCATTTGACCCGGTGTGCCCCTCTACAACTTATTTTGAACTTACTTACCACATTGGGAATAGCCCCTAAAGACTTTTTTTATCTTATCCTTACTTCCCCGCATCACACATTCCGTTGCCATTCTCTCATCACAGCCTGTAACTAGGCCATCCCCGCGGTGATTAGCCAATGAATATTCGTTGAATATTCAGAGGTCTTGGGGACCATATTTGCATTCGCGTGAATAGCACTGCCACAGCCATTCGCGAATATGAGTATTTGTTATTCACGAATGTATACTCGCGAATATTCGCGATATTTGCTATTCATGTTATTCTCTACATGCAGTGCAGTCAGGCCATATTGGTTGACTAAGTCACCAGATGCATTGTGTTCAATGAGCAGCCTTGCAATGTCAGGGTGACCCTTGCTCAATGCAACATGCAGTGCAGTCTGGCCATAGTGGTCGACCAAGTCAACAGATGCATTGTGTTCAATGAGCAGCCTTGCAATGTCAGGGTGACCCTTGCTCGATGCAATATGCAGTGCAGTCCAGCCATATTGGTAGACTAAGTCAACAGATGCATTGTGTTCAATGAGCAGCCTTGCAATGTCAGGGTGACCATTGCTCAATGCAAGATGCAGTGCAGTCTGGCCATATGGGTCGACTAAGTCAACAGATGCATTGTGTTCAATGAGCAGCCTTGCAATGTTGGGGTGACCATTGCTCAATGCAATATGCAGCGCAGTCTGGCCATATTGGTTGAGTAAGTCAACAGATGCATTGTGTTCAATGAGCAGCCTTGCAATGTCAGGGTGACCCTTGCTCAATGCAACATGCAGTACAGTCTGGCCATATTGGTTCACTAAGTCAACAGATGCATTGTGTTCAATGAGCAGCCTTGCAATGTCAGGGTGACCCTTGCTCGATGCAACATGCAGCGCAGTCAGGCCATATTGGTCAACTAAGTCAACAGATGCATTGTGTTCAATGAGCAGCCTTGCAATGTCAGGGTGACCCTTGCTCGATGCAACATGCAGTGCAGTCTGGCCATATCGGTTGACTAAGTCAACAGATGCATGGTGTTCAATGAGCAGCCTTGCAATGTCAGGGTGACCATTGCTTGATGCAACGTGCAGCGCAGTCGGGCCATATTGGTCGACTAAGTCGACAGATGCATTGTGTTCAATGAGCAGCCTTGCAATGTCAGGGTGACCCTTGCTCGATGCAACATGCAGTGCAGTCCAGCCATATTGGTCGACTAAGTCAACAGATGCATTGTGTTCAAGGAGCAGCCTTGCAATGTCAGGGTGACCCTTGCTCGATGCAACATGCAGCGCAGTCAGGCCATATTGGTCGACTAAGTCAACAGATGCATTGTGTTCGAGGAGCAGACTTGCAATGTCAGGGTGACCATTGCTCCATGCAAGATGCAGTGCAGTCCAGCCATATTGGCCGACTAAGTTGACAGATGCATTGTGTTCAATGAGCAGCCTTGCAATGTCAGGGTGACCCTTGCTCAATGCAAGATGCAGTGCAGTCCAGCCATATTGGCCGACTAAGTCGACAGATGCATTGTGTTCAATGAGCAGCCTTGCAATGTCAGGGTGACCCTTGCTCAATGCAATATGCAGCGCAGTCTGGCCATATTGGTCGACTAAGTCAACAGATGCATTGTGTTCAATGAGCAGCCCTGCAATGTCAGGGTGACCCTTGCTCGATGCAACATGCAGCGCAGTCTGGCCATATTGGTTAACTAAGTCAACAGATGCATTGTGTTCAATGAGCAGCCTTGCAATGTCAGGGTGACCCTTGCTCGATGCTCGATGCAGCACAGTCCAGCCATGGTGGTCGACCAAGTCAACAGATGCATTGTGTTCAATGAGCAGCCTTGCAATGTCGGGGTGACCATTGCTCAATGCAATATGCAGTGCAGTCTGGCCATCTTTGTTGATTAAGTCAACAGATGCATTGTGTTCAATGAGCAGCCTTGCAATGTCGGGGTGACCATTGCTCAATGCAAGATGCAGTGCAGTCCGGCCATCTTTGTTGACTAAGTCAACAGATGCATTGTGTTCAATGAGCAGCCTTGCAATGTCAGGGTGACCATTGCTCAATGCAAGATGCAGTGCAGTCCGGCCACCTTTGTTGACTAAGTCAACAGATGCATTGTGTTCAATGAGTAGCCTTGCAATGTTGGGGTGACCATTGCTCAATGCAATATGCAGTGCAGTCTGGCCATCTTTGTTGACTAAGTCAACAGATGCATTGTGTTCAATGAGCAGCCTTGCAATGTCGGGGTAACCATTGCTCAATGCAAGATGCAGTGCAGTCCAGCCATCTTTGTTGACTAAGTCAACAGATGCATTGTGTTCAATGAGCAGCCTTGCAATGTCAGGGTGACCATTGCTCAATGCAAGATGCAGTGCAGTCTGGCCATATGGGTCGACTAAGTCAACAGATGCATTGTGTTCAATGAGCAGCCTTGCAATGTTGGGGTGACCATTGCTCAATGCAAGATGCAGCGCAGTCTGGCCATATTGGTTGAGTAAGTCAACAGATGCATTGTGTTCAATGAGCAGCCTTGCAATGTCAGGGTGACCCTTGCTCAATGCAAGATGCAGCGCAGTCCAGCCATATTGGTGGACTAAGTCGACAGACGCATTGTGTTCAATGAGCAGCCTTGCAATGTCTGGGTGACCATTTCCCGATGCTCGATGCAGCGCAGTCCAGCCATCTTTGTCAACCAAGTTGACAGATGCATTGTGTTCAATGAGCAGCCTTGCAATGTTGGGGTGACCATCCCTCGATGCAAGATGCAGTGCAGCCTGGCCATCCCTGTCGACTAAGTTGACAGATGCATTGTGCTTGATTAGCAGAGAGTGTACCCCCTCAGTGTAGCCTAGTTTAGAACACATACACAATGCAGGTGATATGGGTTCATCCCAAACACGAGTCATATATGAAGACAGGGGACGCAATTGATATAAAGCGGCATATTGGCTGCTTCCCTGCTCCAGGAGACGCATTGTGAAGGGAAACAGCCCCTCCTGGTCCTGGGCATCGCAAAGCTGCAGGTGATGAAACCAATAACCTGCTGCATACAAGGAGATTGGGTAGTCTGGGAGTGTTTTCTTGGTCATGGAATGTTTGGGGTCTGCAAAAAGGAGGAGATAGCGGACACAAGTCTGGGTGATAAATCTGTGGGAGACATCTTTCGTAAGGTCAATGATTGAGCCGAATTCCTGTTGGAATTGTGAGGAAAGGATATAATCCTTGACAGATGAATGTGCAAAGACTATCGGTGGTTTATCCATGCTATTTTTCCTCCTCCCGAACCAGTTCTTTGACCTCTCTGAGCCATCCTTTTTTATCACAATCAGGCCCTCCAACAACTTGAAGTTGTCAGAGTTGTCCAGACGTCTTTTTGGATAGTAAGTGGATTTTGCTGGGTCAGAAAAATCGAATGCAGGGGCATCTAGGCGAAAAGAAATAGCATCTGCCAGCTCATCTGATGTGACTTCTCTGGCAGAAAACACAAGCCACCGGAAAATTGCTTGGATGAAAGGTGATTTGAGAGAAGCTTTTGCCCGGGTTAAGAAACGACTGTAAATCCAGAACAGATCAAATGGAAGGGCTGTGAGGGTCTCCTGCCACTCGTCCTCATAACAATGCTCAAGCTCAATGAGGAGACATGCAGCCATGCGGAACCTGGATATGCAAGTCAGCTTGAGGACAAATTATGGGGTGATGAGAGGCCTGACATTCCGTTGCTCCTCTGCACAATCTGCTCCATGACCTCTTTAGCAGATTTGTCATCCCTAATCCAATTTCTGGCCCTGGGAACTTTGCTGCTAAGGAAGGATCTGATGTCACCAGTTGAAACTGCAGAACCAAGCTCGATGGAGGTTACATCCTTGAATGCATGTTTGAAGTCCTCATGGGGTTGACTGGTAAACAGGAGATGCAGTGCATTTTTGGCAGGATGGCATAGGCTGTGAATGAACTGGATAAGAGGCTTCCAGTCGGTCTTGTTACATTCATCGAGTGCATCGATGACAATATAGGTCTGGTCAAACTCTGAAAGTAAATCTTTGAGCAGCTCTTGAAGATATGCGCCCTGTGGCCGTATCTTTCCACTCCCCAGCCTTTTATACAGCTCATGAAGAGTGCTATATGGCGAAGGTGAGCATTCAGAGAGCTGCCAGATGATCGACCGGAGCATGATGTCCATGTACTGCTGCCTCTCCTTCCTGAAATCAAAATAGAAATATGCAACAGCCAGGTTGGGAGAGGCCACAATGATTTCTTCAATGACTGTTGAACTGCCCATGTAGGTATTGTAAGTGGCACATTATGTGCATAGTGATTATATAAATCACCTTAGTACGCTCTTTCCAGTACCAGCTGCAAACAATTATTAGACATGGAATTGGAACAGAAGAAATTTGAATCACAGATTCCTTTGATCCATAAAGAGCCAGACATGGCCTTCCATTCGACGAATCGGTCATCACGTAAGAGCCAGTGCCCAGTGTCTTTGTGTTGGAGGCTCCGCAACTCGTACTGTCTGTCCTTCGTATCAGGAGGAGACTCCAACCACTTGCCCAGATCTTCTTTGAGTCTAGCCGTAATTCAGCTTGAAAAATACTCAACCAAGAAATTTCATTAACCCAGGATCCTGGTTCACACTGCTGTTGTTGAGAAAGGACAGTGGGAAAAGGAACGGAGGACTTCACCAACGTACATGTTATTCGTCACGTTTTGAGCTTCGTTGAAAATCAGAGTGGGACCCTGCCCTTGACCCCCGCCGCCACCGTATACACCGCCGCCACCACCCTGGCCTCCTGTGCCTCCTGGGGACAAAGAATCACGATGCTGACATCCCAATCAAGTTCCCTACGCACCATAAATCTTGTTAATGATGGGCGTGGATTCATTGCCCTCGCTTGACATGGTCAAAACGGATCGTTACAGCGCCGATCTTCTGTAGGTGGAACACTATGTCAGCCACCAGCAAAGATTGCACGACAGAGAGAGTGGCCCACAGAAAAGGATGAGGAGGATGTATTCCTTCGTAGTTGACGTGGAGCTGGAAGACAAGAGTGGTCACCTTGATCGCCTCGTGGAGAACAGCACGTACTTTCGCGCGATGAATGTCCGAGAAGCAAGGAGTCCGAGCCTTTCGGGCCGGCGACTACGAATGAGCCGGCATGTCAACAGCTCAAATCCGTGGTTCAATTCTGGGAAATTGGCCATTCCAAGGGGTTCAAACTGCCCGAAATCGCGCCCACTGCCAAAATGGGCGGATTCAATTGGTCGTGCGATCGATTCGTTCAACGATTGGAATCGCGGGGCTGCACGCGAAAAGTGTGCTTGTGCAACGTGAAGTTGACAGCGACATGAAGTGTTGCCGTTACGATCGATTCGACATGGGCGCAATCTCTTTACAAAAGGGGCAATCGTCTAGCGACCATGATCGACATCGGCTGTCCGTCACACTCATCTCGCTCTCTCCCTCCTTTGTACGCCACGCCTCCACGGCAGCTATGCTGCGCCGCTTCTCCGCCCACGCCCGCTTCCACGCCACCGCGTTGTCGCCGCCAAGCCCACTCTTTCGCGCGTCCACTTGTAATGACCCACGCCACTCTTACGTCGCTTCCTTCTCCTGCGGCCGCCGTCTCTCTGTCGCGCCTCTCGATCTCCACGTCGAGATAATCCTCATGTGCATCGGCCCGCTATGCGCGACGTCTCACGCTCCACCGTTATGATTGCCTTGAGTCCTCCCTCGTTCATGATGACTTTCATACCTTCGAATGGCCCAAGATTCGGCGCATCTACCACGCGGTGGTTCAGGCTATGGACGCTTTTACTTGGTGACTCTATCTCAGCAGCGTTCAATTGACCTTATGAATTCTGCGCGCGTATCGACCGGCTTCCCGTCATCCGTCCTCTAGTTGACACACTGTCTGAATGACCGGGACCACGCCCGCCCGCGTCCGCTGTCGACTTCTGCTTAATCTCGATGCTGACTTCCTTTCGTTCCCACAGACCATCAACTTCCCTCCCTGCCGTACGCCGCGGCCCTGCGCATCATCAAGAGCGTGGACCATCAGGGGGTTCTGCCTCCGCTCTTCTCTTCCTCTTCCCCCCTCCCTTCCCTTCCTCCTGCCTTCCTCCCACAAGTACAAGTATGCGTGAATGCTAACGACGCCTTCGTTGGGCAGATCGCAGGCCCCGAAGAGCGCACCCGCATCGTCGACGCTATCTGCGCCCGCGGTGGGGAGATGATGATGCATCAGTGCGTCCTCATACTTTCCGCGTCTTCCTTGCGCTACGTTGATCATCCCCCTGCGCTATGCTGGTGAGCAACTGAGCCGTTCAGCGCTGTGTCGAAACCGCCACGGGCCCTGAGGAACGCCGTAAGATTGGCGCGTGCATGCGGTATGTCATCTGCCCCCTCCTATCCCCTTTCCTGTACGAATACTGATGATCTCACTGCACAGGCATCGTCGACCTCGCGACGAACTGCTACGGGTACTACGTCATCCAGAAGGCTCTCGAATGCAAAGAGGAGGAGGATTGCTTGCTGATTGTGTCAGAGCTGCTTCGAGGCGATCCGGCCCTGACGCTGGTGGGCAAGCATGTGTCGCACGCGTGGAGTAAGGTGAGAATAGTCTGCATTCTTTCCAACCTCTATCCTTCGTCGTCCGCTCCTTCATTCGCCCTCCTTCGATCCTCTCTCTGTTTTTGCCTCGACTCTTGTTGCTCCGATATCTCTTGACCCTTCATTTCCATCCTCTTGATCGTCGTTCCTTCCACCGTCTCCGCTTCGTGCTTCCTTTGTTCACTTTGGGCTTTTACTGACAACATCCCTCGTAGATCACGGGGCTCTCGTGGACCTCAACCGGCGCCGCAGATCTTCGCGTTGTACCTCCACCTCCTCTTTTTATCGACGCTGATTCTAACCCTGCGATGATCGTGGATCTCGCGCTCTCGCTGACGGGAGCCAGCTGATCGCCTCCGTCCTCCTTACGGTATGTCTCCTTCTCTCTTGATCTTCTCGCCCTTCAGCTAACGATTCCTGCGTAGGCTGACAAGAACCAACGCGCCGCGCTTTACGACTGTATCCGCGTACACATCGTCACGCTGCGCGGCTGCAAGACAGTCTCCAAGGTTATCTGGCTCTTGTCCATCCAATCCAGTTTCTTCTTTACCCGCTCTCATGCGTTTTCTCCAGCGACCGGATGCGCGCCTACTGCGTGTTCTAAGCCTATATTCGCTCATTTCGCTTCGCTTGCATGACCAACTAAAACTTTGGTACGGTTTCTTCCTCCTCCATTCATCCTCGATGTCGCGCTGATGCCTGTTCTCGTTCGTAGCACCCCCGATATTATTCGCCAATATCCCCTCCACCGCCCTCAAATTTATTAAACGATGTATCATGGCCATTATCTCAGTCACGGAGCGCTTCAAGATAAAAAGCAAAAATTACCTCACTTAATCGAAGAAAACAGGATACTCTCATAACACGACCTTACTTCGCCCGGCATAACGCAGGCGCACACGCATACCCGTCACTCGGCTTCACTCGCATTTACACCCGCATACCAGTCCCATTGCATCCCGATCCTCGACTCGAATTAACACTCGACCATATCGAATAAATCCATCACCCAAGCAATCTGGAAGCAAGATAAATCGAATCGTATAGTATCTCATATCATATCATCCATACAGGTATCACTGAATTCATCCCCTCATATCTCCATTTCAATCTGCACGGACCCTGCATACATACATATCATATCATCGACATTCATGCCATCCATCGATACGTACAATCCATTTCCATCCTGCCTTCAGCTGATATTCGCGATATTCGCTTTCTATCTTTTTGCGATTTTACATACATGCTCGCTCATCCGATCGCATAGATTTCGACACTGGATCCATACATGCATGCGATACGAGAACCAGAACTTGCACGCACATATATCATATATCCCTCACTGTCTTATACCGAATTGAAACTGTTTTTGACAGCCTTTTTTCGCTCTGCTCTTGGCGGTGCTGCTTTGCCTGTGACTTTTTTCGTGTTCACTGCAATTCATTAACCTCTTCCCTGGCGTTATACTCTGGGCTTTGCTTCATACTTACAGTGCCTGAACGTGTACTTGCCCCAGTCTTTCTCTTTTCTATCCTTCACCCATTTGATGCCGTCCGCATAGTCGTCCAGATCAACCTCCAGCCTTCCGATGTCCTCAAACCCAACCTTGCGAAACGCCGGATACCCAGCCATACTGGAATGCACATGTACATGTTCTTACCGCCGTGCGCGGTTGAAATCCATCTCCCACTTCTTTCTGTCCTCGTTGGCTAGTTTCTTGAGGCCGTCGATGACTTTCTGATCTGTAGGGAGAGGCTTTGGGCGGTCGTTTTCTGCGCGCGGATCCTCCTCGCCCTCGGCCTGCCATAGAGGCCGCGACAGAATACAAAGAAAAGGAAAAGGAACGCCGCGACATGCGACGCCGGGGGAGGCTCAGGCCAAAAGTCAAAAGTCAAAAGCACCATGGCCAGATTTTTGTTCTCGACGATAAAGTGGCGCAGGGGAAAAGCCGTCATTGCTGTGAAATTGACATCTCTAGAGGAATTGACGGATGAATCGACTGCCGTGGAATTGAAGCAGAATCGACGAGGTCGTCGAGGGCGCATAGTCCAGAATAGGGACTTGCTTGGCTCGCGAAAAAAGAAATTGAACAATTGAACAATGCCAAGATATTGGTGTGGTTTGGACAAAATCTAAATTGGACCTAACATACGAGCGGCTTCACTTCCAATTAGCACCTAAGAAGGACGGCACCGCACACCCTAGGAAGGACTTCGTCGTCTGACCCAGGCCACCAGAGGCCAGGCGCGATGCACGTCCAGCGCTGGCGGGTGTTTGGGGATACTCGGAAGACAAATGCGCGGTATTTATATCAGAACTGCATATTGCGCGCGGGGCACGAGTTAAATGACAGAGGAAGAGAAGGAGAGGCAGGGAGGTACTACTTCTTATGAAAGACGGATAGCCTGAAGCAAGACTTACTCAGCCCAATCCACACCGCCGCAAGGTCCTTTGTGCGGCACCGGGGTTGTTGCTTGTGAAGGGGGCTAATTGTGCTTGCTTGCTTGTGTTCTGAGTTGTGGCTGGTGGGCTGGTGGAAAGATGGTGTGGTGGTATGGGTGCATAAAGCGCGTAAACCTAGGTGAGATAATAGTATGTCGCTCGCTAGATCTGCTGGGCCTAGTGTCTCAGGCGCAATCTGACTCTTGGACTTCCCTCATTCAGTTCCGTTCCGTCCCCCGGCAGCTAAACTTCTTTGCATATCAGCACGATGCTATGATATTATCCCTCCTATGTTCCTTAGCTGGTGTCTCTAGTGACTACCACGAAAATTTGCGCCTACACGAAAATACATCCCTCGGAATCTATTTGGTCGAGCGGGCCAACAATTATGCAACATTTGAACGCCTCCGGACGGTTGGGTCGAGGCTCAGCAGAAAGTCAAATCGCCCCCGAGCTCTCGTGTCTCCCTCGATGAGTCTAAAGCTGAATGTTGGCCATGGAACTATGGGTATTGACTTCAAGTTCCCGCCTACATCAGCGGCGTTCGTGATTCTGAATGCAGCCAGAATCGAGGCTGCAAAATGAACAAGGAATTATCTGCCAAAATACTGTCCGAGACAAGCTCTAGATGAGAACTAGATTACATGCGTGGCATACGATGGCCGAACAGAGAAACCTTCTCCCGAAGCCAAACCCATAAGTCTCGGGGTCCACGTTTGCGCCAACACTCGCGCCCCCATTTAGATGCCTCTCTGGTGAGAAATCCGCCAAGTAGTCGCCTTCGCATGCGATTCCGCTACACAACCACTTGTTGGTCTGAACACTGGAAATTGAACTTACGGCTTACCAACATAATACAGCCAACAGCGGCAGATCTGGAGCCACATGCCATCGCGGGGTTTCCTTGATTAATCACAGCGCACAAGTACAGAGAGAAGGCATGCGTGATGGCTCCACTGGACGGGTGAATTAATCACCGCAGACCAAGAAACCCCTCCATGAGACGGTATAAGTTGAAAGTCACGATTTTAAATAACGAAATATCATCGTAAATCAATACTGTAAATTTCGGCATGTACAAAGGGGACAAAATATAAAGTGAAGCCACAGAGAATAATAGGATGTTCAAGACAGACCCCCGCGCGATGAATCTTCTTCGGGTGTCAAGTTAGATACCGCCTGTTATTGAGTGGGTTCATCTTGAGTATTGAGATCCGCACCCTAGAACATTACTTTGGTGTTTTTTTTGCGATGGTTCTTGAAACTTGGTTACCGACTACCAATCAGTCTTGCTCGGCGACGAGAAATTCACGCCGTCCACCGCTGTGCTATGCCCTTCTGGGGTGCGACTTATGCATGGAAATTGGCTCAGACGCCCTGCCGTGTGTCCGGGGTGCGCGAGAATTCAGGGTATCCATGAAACAGTTAGAGCATCTGGTAGCGTCCTCAGAGGCGTACGAGAAGATACGAATCTGAGGGCATACAATTTTCCGACGATATAGGTGCTGTGCGGCATGAATCAGCGCAGATTTGGGCAAATGGAATGACCTGACGCACACAGCAAAATAATGATTTCTGTCTGTGAATTTGACAATAATGCCAAAGCAATTCCAGCGCACAGTACTAATACTGTGATCATCCACGTTTGAATGGTGTTGAGTATGCGCCGGTTCAACATGCTGTCAGTGCTCGAGATATGCTGTCCGGCTTTTGGCCGTTTGTAACTGTCTAGCTGTGGAATGAATCAATCCGGGGGTACATCGACGGATCTGGACTCACAATACATATCCCGGAACCGACAATGAAAATATCAGTCGCGAAGCTACCGGCCAATCAGAGCTCCCACGATGCAGTCAAATATCGAAGTTTCCCCCACAACTTGAATCAGTTGAGGCTGACCGAGAACACGGGGTGTATGCGAATGAGTTGTTCCTGGGTGAAACAGTCCTCGAGCTTATGAAGATCAACTCCGTCGCCGGGACTACCAGACGCAGTGTGCGAGTGTGTGTGCGATGTGGGTGGTTTAGGGTTACGGTGGGGCAGTTTTTTCGAGAATATGCGAACAGATGGGCAGCACGCATCTGACTTGATGCGAATAAGCCTCCACGCACAAGACGAGGCTAACAATAGATTAGGAGGAGTGCAGCGGAGCATCGGGGGCGAGCAACATATATTGGATGAGGAATGGCGACTGCAAGGCGGCTTCGGCGGTGACCACTGGGTAAGAACTTTCAAGATGCGGCGATCGGATCGTTTTGGACGAAATGCGCCTGGTACAGAGCTCCGCCGGTACATCGATTGACAGATCGTGCCTCGCTGGTATCTGACGCCCGTCACCGTTTTTGTATCCCAATACAGTGTATCCCATAGTTCGTTGGGCGGCCGCCAAAAAGATTCGTATCTTGCGGAACGGTCTAATTAGTACATCCCGCAGCAGAGAATTCGTTTGAACAATGTCATATAACACGAAAAAAAAAGTAAATAATGGGAGATTAGAGAGCTTGCGCAAAAGCCGAGGCGGCTTTTTGCATTGCGCAGAGCCACAGGGGTTATTTTAATTATTACGTTAAAGAATGCCATTTGGAGTTGAAAACTGGTCTGTAATGTCTGGAATCTGTGTATTCTGTGGACGCCGTGGTAGCCCAAGCATGGGAAGGGCAACATTTGACGGCATCAATACTGCTTGATTTCCACTCCACCTCGCCACTCAGGTTCTACGATGGTGCACAGCAAGAGATGTGCCAAAAACAGTCCCTCACGCCAGCACACGTCGCTCAAAGCGTTTACAGGCCAAGAACAATGGAAAACACAATGAAAGTTCCGACATCGAGCCTGCACAAGATTCTGCCACATGCGATGAAAGCCCACCTTGGCAGGGCATAGAAGGGTGAGATCCACTGTTCATCGAGAGTATCGAGCAACTCGGCAAGGAATTGGTGGAAGCCCTCGGCGGCGAGGAGAATTTGGACCTCTTTCGACAAGGTAAAGGGAAAGCAAGAATGATGTCAGTGATATAATGTCTATAGCGAGTTGAAGGTGTTCGGCCCACTCGACAACATACCAAATGCAATTGGCAAGGCCAACAATGAACAAGAAAGAACCGCTCACGGCGGCACCTGTAGATATATATATTTAGGAGGTGAGCACATTGCAGGAGGAGCACTCTAACGACTATGCCCCCCCACCGTACCGACGCCGTCCAATTTTTCATAAATGCTGCTAGATATCGCGATGGCGACATTCTTCCTAAAGTGAACCCGAAGTCGAGTTTAGTGCTTGGTTCTGAGGGCGGCCAACTACCCGGTGAGCTCGTCAAACTTGATTGGTCTTGAACCATTAACGTGTTTAACCAGTTCAACCAGTTAATGTCTGTGCTTGGCAGGGATACTATACACCCAATTAGCTCTTTAACCGTGTTAATCACGAACCATTTAATCATGAAACCAGTTTAACCACTTCATGCTGGTCTGTTAATCGAAATAAAATAAAAAACTGTGCATACACGAGAGCCTTAAACTACTACGACAATCAGGTATCGCCTTTTATGGTGGAACTTCAGTAAAGTCTCATGCCCGTCGTCAGTTACTCCTCTGAACCAAAAGCCCCTTAGGCTCCCAAGGAAATCAACAGGTATGTCTTCTTCACGATTTTCTAGCATTGCTCATTGTACCCAAAGAAGGCCTGACTGAGGGTTAACGCCCGGAGCAGTTTGATTTAAGCTGTTAAACCAGCGGTTCAATCGTGGTTTTCTCGTTTCAACCGTTGAACCTTCGTTGAAAGGTCTGTGGGTAAATTCTTTACTTCCGGAAACATGTAAGTATCAGATCATTTCGTACTATTTAGATTTGCTTAACTGTTGGTTTAACCTCAGTTTAACAATCATTCAACTCGGTTTAATGCAGTGGTTTAACTGGTTAGACTGTCGGATGAGGGAAAGAAAAGCAGGAATAGGTGCGGTTAAACGGTTAAACATGTTAACGGTTTGTGACCCACTGGGTTCAACGAAGGTCATCGCGGTTTATGCGCGGCAGCACTGAATGCAAACGGTAGATTCGAAATTAAATCGCACGCGCCACCTGATACGACTCGCAATTTCATTCCCTCCACAATGCGTGTAATGCATAACCGAACGCCTTTCTGACCGTTGGACATAATTGGGAAGAGCGTGGTAGCGAAGCGGGGGCCAACAGAGTCGTCCTCAGCCAGGGCAAACGAGAATTTACCTATGAGTTCGCAGAAAAATACCTGCATCTCCAGTACTCTGGGCGTCATGAGATTAGGCACGAGACCTTGCAACCTCACTCACGCAAAACGCCAACTACGTGCGACCACGATTTGTAAGCAATATATCATCACATGGCGTTAAATCCTACCCGAGACATGTCCGTGGGCCACCCAGGAAACTCATGCTGTGGACGTCTCAGAACACAGCAACACCCCAAAAATGAACTGACAGATTCGCGTAGGGACCGAGCGCCTCTCCCTTGTACGGTGTCCCATCAAGCCAGCGAGATGGATTAAACTCGTGTGCGTCTGCACCCCAGCGCGATTCAAGTCTGCACATAAACTTAACACTTCGTCAGTCGTGGATTGGGGATGGGCCACACCTTTGGTAGGAGGCAATTGCGAGCGTGACAACCTGCCCCTTGCGAACAGGTACTTCGGACACGTGGTTTCCCGCTAATGTGGTGAGACTGTCCGTCAGAGGGATAATTGTATCTTGGACGGCCATGCGGTCCACGATCGCTTCTGCTGGGTACAATCTTAAAATTTCCTAAACAGCAATTAAGTTGTTGGTATCAATCGCCTCGCGTATTCACCTTGACAAAGGCATTCAACAATGGCATCCCATCGTATGCGACCTCAGCGCTGCGGGTATAACCGAGGGTCGATTGGATCTCAGTGCGAAGTTTTTCCTGGAAGTCTGGAGTTCTGGAAAGCTCCACTAGGCCAAAGGCGATAGTGTTTGCCTTAGAGCGGGAATGCCTCAGCCTATTAACTCTGATCTCTGCTCACTAAACTCTGTCACCGTAGTGTCCTGCCCTGCGACCGTAATAGTAAGGGTCTGAGCAACCAGCTCGTCTGGGGTAAGTGCATTTCTTTTCTTGTCGGAACGATTTAGATCCACTAATGTGCCCGCTGTCGGGGTCATGAAAACGATACGTTGCATGGAAATACGCACAGAGCAATCCGTAAACATCCGTGTTGTTCTCGAGTCCCATCCGTGCCGCCTCAATCTTCTCCCGCACGATCCGGTCCCCCAGTCTCTCCGCGAGATATTTCGCAGTACGAATGGCCTTCAAAGTTGGGGTCGGAAGATGGATGGTTGCGCGCCAGATCCATGTAGGGACGTGAGTACCGATGGCTTCCGCCAGTATTTGGAATGCAGATTGACTGGATGCGAGAGTCCTGGTATACGTGGTCATCAATAGGTATTTATGTCATGAAGACCGCTTACGAGATCCGAAAGTTGGACGATATGAATTCTTCACCCAAATCCTCTGTTGAGCAGCCCAGGACCGCTGCAATAACCCTTAGAAAGAAAGATCGCTCGCGACGGTTACACAACCTACCTTCACTTATGGTACTCAATGTAGCAAGACTGAGAATTGGACAGATATTTGTCGACACTCCGGCAGTTTCTTCTAACGGTTGGGTAAGCTGCAGACACGTTAAATCGCAGTTATTCCTGGAAATCAACCTCACCGCTTGGGCGGCTTTTTCAAAGACTGGCCGGTAATTTCGGACGGCAGCAGCTGTGAATCCAACATTCAGCGCCGCACGGATCTTTTTGCGATAGTCTCCTTTGTCAGAGTCTGAGCCCTGCATATACTAGTCTCTTATAAACAGACACTACAACAATTGAGTGCTCGTACCTCGCATGTTGTAGTCTGTCGAAAAGGTTGATGCGTCGATGGCCGCGTTATTACATAATCATCGGAGTTTGAAAATCTTCCCACGTTCATTACACGCGACAGCGACGCGTCTTCTCGCGTTTCTACCATCTCTGCTGGCCTCATCCACCCCATTCGACGCGTATAACCACCGCAGACGTCAATTGGAGACTTAAAATGGACCAAAATGCTTCACAGCAACCTGTCAAACTTGTTCGCAAGTACACTAGGCTAGCGCCGCTGGAGATTCCATCCATTGAATCCATACGTGGCCACGGCTCTATCCCTTCCTCCGCCAGTCCCATTGTTCCATCTCCTTCCTCTGCATCCACCCAAATCTCCTTGCGTGCCCTGAGGCGCTCCTTGTGGCGCAAAATGGATGATGTCCTGAGCACCTATGGCTTCGAAAGTCTCGGTGAATTTCTATCAGTGCTGTTTCACCCCCGTACTCGTGGAGAAAAGGATCGTCGAACCAGACGCCACAGACAGGCTGTCGGTGCATTTTTACAGGGTCGATCCACGATCACAATGGCTGATATCATGCCTCTCATATACGACCACCCTAAAAGCCGACCAAAGAAGAGAGATCTCGAGCAGTGCAGCGCTGCATTTTCTCCATATAAACCCCTGACCGACATTCGGTATGCTCGTCCCTGCATCTCCGCATGGGCAACGCGACTTGTCGGCAATCACCTTTACTATCGCGTCGGCAAGTTAGCACACAAGAGTCGGACGGATGCCCGAAACCGGCGTCATCTCAGAGCGACCACAAATGGCCGCACAAAAAATCCCGACCTTGTTGAATGGGAGGACGTCGAAATCTCAATAGAGGAGCTGGCGGAACTCTATAAGAACGAGGATGAATGTTTATGGTATGTGACAGAATGCTGCACCGCATCCCGCAAGAATGGCAAGGTCATCGTGAAAAAGACTCGCCCGCACCCCGTTGTACGTGAAGTTCATATCCCCAAATCGCTTTGTCTCACTTTTGTTATGTAGATTCAAGTTGGTGCTATCGGCTCATTCATCACAAGCCGGAACCGATACGCCAGTGGCGACCTTGCACTGCCGCTCGGATTGTGGCTTTTTGCGTGTCAAGCTCATGTGGATGTGAAGCGCGTTCTTTGCCGCTTTGGCTATAGTGTCAGCGATAGCACTGCTCGTAACGCGCTGAATACGTTGACGGATGCGAGCCTCGACGCTCTGAAGGAGCAGATACGGGATGCCACGGAGCGGGGCGAGACCGAGTTTGGAAAGATTTCCGATAACATTCAACGGTATGAACGTGTCTTCGAGCATGGGCTGGGCCGGGAGAACGAGATGAAGCACGGAACAGCTTGTACTGTTTTTGGCTTGGATGAGTGCGAACCCGGTGCATTCCATGCTGCAGATCACATCGAGCGCGTTATCAAACAAGAACGACAGAGCATGAACGTGGAGAATATACTCAGCAGCATCGACTGGGACCATATGGACAACATAACCGACCTTCACTTTGTTCGAGTCGTTGTGGACTTCTCACCGCATCTCAACCCACTTTCCTCGCAAGTCTCAGATCGATTCCGGACTACCCTTGCGAAGCATCGTCTGGAGCCACGAAAGACGCGTCTGCAGCCGCTCAGTACCAACAGCGAGCAGCAAATCCAAAACAAGGGCTATCAGGCCGGTTTCTTCGACTACGACAAACAGATGGGGATTGAGCCCGAGAAGTGCGACAACCTCTTGTCTTGGAACCGCGGGGATGGAGCGACCCATGGAACATTAATGCGTCTGAAAATGATCCAGGCAACGACTCCTGATATATACACATCCTATCGAAACGCTCTCAGTACCCCGGAAACATGGCATACGAAATCAACTCGACTGAACTCTACGGCATCGAACCACTACGGGCCTGCAGCATCCCCAGACCCTTCCTCCCTGTCCCGCAGTTCGAACGCAGCCAACATGAAACGACCCACTGACCTTACAAAATGCGACTTCTATCCCACGAGTCGGAGCATGTCCATGATATGGGAAGCACGAGTTCTGGACTGCTGGCGGTATGTTTGATTATTCTCGAGATAGTAATTAAAAAATCTAACTATATAAAAGCTTGGTTTTAGGTTGCGATTCAGATCTGTTAAGCCATTTTGACGAACTCGCTTCTCACGACTGTTTGCCCACTCTGGACGATCTCTTGGACCAAGCAAGCATCATCCGCGAGCGCTATGCTTGCCAAACGGCTTATGAGCAGTCGCTTGACAAAGCTGAGCAGGAGGAAGCCCCATCCCGCACAAAATTTTCTCAAGGTTCCCCTTGGACTCAGGCGGTTGCACCTGAAGCGCCCGTAGCCCGCTAGACCCCGACAGCGACATACCTGGTCTTGAAGATATCCCCGATGAGCCCGCAGAAAATGTTTCCGGTGTTGGGGAACCTTCTGCAGAAATTCCCGCTACAGCCGACCCGAAGGAGACCGTTCCAAATCGCGCAACACTGAAGGTGGTCCCAAAACCACAAGGAACCGCCGGGATTCAACGGCGATCGCGTTCTCAGCAACTCCATCCTCTTTTTGATGGAATTCGGGTGGTGGATTGAGCTAAATTATGCTATTCCCGAGGGCGATGTCGGCCGAGTTTTTGAGATTCTAAAGGTAATTTTCTCGCATCTTCATCGCTTCAAATCAATCTCACGCTGTACCCAAGATATTTATATTCACGTTCGCCGGCTCCTCGAACCAAAACTACATGCGGTACATGCTCGATCTATACACTCTTCTTCAGTTCGAGTGCTCTCCCGAGTTGAAGCAAGCGCTGCTGAACAATTGGCTACTCAACCTCAAAGGGGAGATTGGAAAATTCCTCGAGGGCGATCTTATGCAAGAGTGGAACAATAAATGGCTCCAGCAAATTGCCGGAGAACGTGGCGGCGATTTCGATGACAAGTTCTATCGGAAAACTATCGCCCCCAACGTCCTGCACTTCCTGAAAATAAAGGAAGACATGGAGTCAGCATTCGAACTAAAGCGCCGCAGCAAATCCCACACCTCTCCCCATCTTCGTGATGAGACGAAGATTTTACTGCAGTTGTACAAAGACGAAGAACTGCATAGCTTTCGTTCTGGTCGCAGCATGGGGCATGCTGCAGTCAATCAATTCGATCGAGGCTATCATCGATTGCAGGATGGGAAATTAGCAGAGTATCTTGAACGCAGCGCCGAGTATGCCGAGCTTTTGCGGGACATGGAGGTGCTGCGTGGCAATATCCCCGACACTCCACCAGGAAATTTGCCATCCTCCCCCTCCCCAACGTCTTCCTCGGACTCGGGCGCAAATGCACGCAACATTCCCTCCTCACTTTCTGATCGCGATTCTGTCTCACCAACCCCGTCATCTGCTCGGTCTGTTCGTAGCACTGCTTCAGCAGCATCTCGTGCCGCTGCAGACTGCGTGGAGGAGTGGGACACCGTCGATCACAGCGACGAGCCTCTTCTCAGTGGTTCTGATTTGACGGTTATAGTGGACCCTGAGACCGGGAGGTTGAATGATGATTGGTACGAGCCAGATGAATTTGAAGCCCTGCTAGAAAGGTTGTGTGGCCCGGAGGTGGATCAGGGGAACGACTCAGAGGACGAGCAGCCGGAAGCGATGAGGCAGAGACGGAAAGTGAAGGGGAAGAGGCAGGCGATGATTAGAATACATTATAGTTTCGTACAGCTAAGACAATTACATATAACAATTAACAAAAGCGAATTTTATTCTATTAGTTTGGTGCTGCTCGCCGCCGCGATGTCCTGTATGGAGCGGAATAAGATTGACTAACTTCGGCGGCACGTTGTAGAGGCTGCCTCGGGGCTCTTTTTGTCGGTGGACGGGCAGGGCGTTCGTTGTTCGTTACTTCCTCCAATACTCGTCTCGTGCGCTTCGGTGGCGGTGGGATGGGGGAGGAGCGCGCATGCTCGTCGATTTCTTCGTCAGAACTCGACTGGTCATCCATTTCCTCATCCTCGTCTTCTGTTTCCGACTCATAAATGCCCTGCTTCTTTCGACGGGTGGTGCGCTGCTTGGCGTTTTTCTCTAGCCGAGCCGCCTCGCGTTGCGAAGTGATTGTCGTTCGCAGTTCGTGAACCAGAGCATAAAGTCGAACGCGGTATGTCATTGCAAAGACCCAGGAATTGAGAATATTTTGGAGTTTATTGAGGGAATCGAGACCGAAAAGCTTGTCGAGGATCGAACGTATGAGGGATGTTGGAAAATATGAGGACTTGGGCCGGTTTCGGTGAGCCGCAAGTTTGCGCTCTGCACGGTGAACAGTCCCGCCGAATTTCACCAAGGCCGCTTCCGCCTCCTCGCGCTCCGTCTTGGATAGCTTGAAAATTTTGTCCGCCGCGGAAATTGATTGCGTGAGTGGCTCCGAATGGGTGAAGAGCGGTAATTCGATGCCGCGAGGAAGAGGTGGAGTTGGGAAATCCAGGTGAATGTTATTGCGCGTGGCACAGGGAGCACGGTAGACGTCTATTAGCAGCGATGCAGTCGAGGGTAGTCGTTTCGAGTGGGGGGTTCTTATAGATACGATTAAGGGCAGCAATATAACACTGCTGTTCTGTCAGGAGCAGGACTTTCGCGTGCTCCAGTGGCTTCGGTTTCCTTTTCTGTCGTTTCGATTTCCCGCCCTTGGTCAATGTAGAATTACCGTCAGGGAGACCTAACACATTCAGATCAAACACACATTAATCAGTATTGAAACATAACTCGCCTTCAAGTTGTTTCTGAGCGGCGGCAAGAGTGCTGGGCTGAAACAATACCACTCCACGAGCAGCGGTGTCTGCATCCCTCCCAACGCGCCCCTTCTCCTGCACAAGCTGGTCCACCGTGTCGGCAACTCCAAGAGAGATACTATCCAGCAAAGCCTTCACATTCAGTCCGTTCGCAAACGCGATCGTTGCAATGACAATCTGACACTCCGGATCGTTGTCCAGCAATCTCAGAATTTCCTCGTTATCCTTGGTAGATCTCAGAGAGTGATACATTTTGAGCCGTCGAAGCCGATGTGGTCCGGGGGGGAGCGATTTCCAGAGGTAGATGAAGACTCGAAGAACATCGTCGATGGTGCGACAATGGATGATGGCTTTACGGCGCGAGTTGAGATACCCAAGTAGCTGCGGAAAGATCTTCCCTCCGACGCCGTTCTGTAGAGGTTCCATTATGAACTGTGTATTAGGGCGCTCATTGGAGCTACGGAACTCGTAGTAATCGTCGCCTAGCATGCCGAGACTTGAGCAAACCGCTTTTGAGGCAGAACCTGGCTGGAGTGTCGCCGAAAGAGCCAGGATAGAGGTGGTGGATGGGAGTCGTCCACTAAAGAAGGCTCCGATATGTCGGAAGTCGGGACGAAAGCTGAGGCCCCACTCATTGATGAGATGCGCCTCATCAGTACATCCGTACACGATATTCGCTCGGAAAACATTGTATGCAGTGATTTCGCGCCAGGCCTTGTCGCGTAGATGCTCTGGGTCGACGCAGATGACATTCCAAGTCTTGCAATCACGGATTTCATGCACTAGATTCCGTCCTGTCATGCGCGCCTCTGTGACAGTTTCGTGGCAATATGCGAACGCTGGAATGCCGAGTTTACCGAGCTCGAGCACCTACGAATGTTTATATAGGTGCGGTATAAAAATTGAATCGTACAATGTTCGCAGCAAGGCCCTTCGTCGGCGTAACGACAATTCCTTGTGGCAGCGCGCGAGTCGGTAGATCTGGATAAAGGCCGGGATTTCTAGCCATTTCACGCAGTACAATTAATGGAACTGCAAATAGCGCAGACTTTCCGCCACCAGTAGCCATACAGCAGAGTATCTTTTCGCCGTCCAGGACGCGTCTGATCAGATTGTGCTGTGAGGGATATAGGCCGTCTTTCCACTGCGGGATTTGCTCCTTTACGATTTTGGTGAGGGTACGGCCTCCTTGGGGGTCGCTCCAGTGAAACCTGGGAGCCATGGTGGCCGACAGAGAGTGAGGAAAGCCAGGGAAAGTGGGAGAGTAGTGGCGGGGCGGATGTAAAGCCCGTGGGAACAGTTTTGAAACTCCGATGATTATATAATAACGCGGCCACATATACACGGTGGCGCGGTTAACAACAGACTATGCATATACAGATGCATATACGAAGGCATACCTTTAGTCGCCGGGAGACTTTCTTTCCTGAGTAGCGTCTGGGAGATGTTCTCCGAAGCCGGACCATATTCGAAATGCGGGCTATTCAGAATGTACTGCAATGAACCCGGATCGGATACCATCAGTGGGGACTGGCAATCCCTGCCAAACAAATGTCTGTTTGTTCCTTGTTTGTTCGGCGTCGGTCCTGCCTGCAGCCTTCCACACGCATTGTATCGCCTCCACAGAAATTGAGAGGCCTTCTGTAATGAATATCCAGGGAATGTCCCGAGCAGAATTTTTAATTTCTGCCCAGGAAAGGCAATATAAACACGTAAAATTGGCCCAATTTGGCTGTGGAACGTCGAAAAATAATAATGAGGGAGAAACAAAGGACAAAATCAAAATTCTGCTCGGGACATTCCCTACAAAATGTAAAAAGCTACAGATCTTCCACTCATAATCCGGCCATAATGTGAACGGTTGAGGCTGTAAGCCGGACCAAAGGCACCATGCCATCAAAACCCTTTACGTTGCCAGTCCCCACCATCAGACGTTCTTGCTGTAGAGCGATAAGTTATATAACAAGTCTTGCACTCGGAGTACACTGACACCAAAACACCCCTTCAACAGATAGAAGGGTCCATACACCCTCTGCCAGTTGAACTCATAATCTCCGTACGTTGGGGGTAGCCACAATTGAAGCATATGCCCTGAATATATCATAGTGAGCGCGGAACGCCACGGGTATGGACACCTCACCGAAAATCCACGACGGGGATGGAGGTCCTGGAATGCTGCTGATAATGCTTCGGCGCGAGAGAACCACATACAGCACCACGATGGATATTAAACTTGCACATGCAGTTCCATAATTCATGCCGACTTCAGTGGCGGATCTCACAAGAAACGCTGATAGGGCGTGCTCCCGGGCATGCGTAAAAACCACAGTTTTTATTCATTTTTGAACTATCTTACGGGACTATGTGAGGCTTGGGAACAGAGCGTACACTCACCTCGGAGTGGTAGGCTACGCTGTTGACAGTCGAAAGTCAGCGGGCCACTCGGAATAACGGCTTAACAATGACTCTAACCAAGTCAAAGTTCTGCTAATTAAACCACAACCGTTGAGCTCCGGGAAGTAGCTAAACACTACTTCTTTGAGTACTAGAAGCGAACAAGAGGAATTATTGAAGTCTTAGAGTTGGCCGCTGACGCGGAGAGCCATACAGAACTATGGAACACAACTGATACTGATAAGTACGAGTCAGCGGGCGACTCTTGCATTCTAACGAATGCATTAGTTCAACCGCGGGAGACGACTACTAACTAAAGATGTGATATGACAGAACATGTCAGAGTCAGCGGGCGATCCTCTTAAAGGGTATATTGACCCATGAGGGTCGCCGGGCGACGTCTGACACATTGATTGATATTATGATTGCTTCGGGGATTCTTTTCCCGGCGACTACTTGATATAAACACTACCTTTTGGAGTGGCCCGCTGACTGCGGTACCACTCCGGGCGACTTGGAATGAGATGAAGGAACTCTTTAAAAAGGACTTAACAGTCGCCCACTGAACCAGACAGAGTCAGCGGGAGAGTTTCTGGTTAATCACGAGATGATACAAAAGTGTTACAGTTGCCTAGACAATGAGCACGCCATAGCACACCATGAAGGTGTGGCCGGGAGAACCATGTGGTGTATCTCCGGGAGAAGGACTTTATACCCACGGAAGTGAATACCTCATTTTCTATTGGTTCATAACCTCCCGGGGACCACGTTGGTCTCTGTTCCGAAAGTTTCCTTTTATCTCCTTTTATGCTCCCCAGTTTGTATAAAAAGCCTAGTAAAATACTTGTAACAGTAGTAGACTATCCCCCGGGAAAAGGGCAATATAGTGGACTCAGAGAATTGAACAGACAGAAATCAGTCAGATATCAGAAAGATTCGATATAGTTGGAGAAGCCTACGTGAGCTTGCAGCCGTCAGTTATAAGTGCACCGTCATCGCGAGACGCATTGCCCGCTGACCGCCGGCCGTTCAACCCTACCCTCCATTGAGAGCGTAGGTTCTAGAGTGGAAGACGCCCCGCTGAATCGGTTCACCCGTCGACGTACCCCGCGTTGGTTGAGGTCGGCCGCTGACGCTGAACACTGCTGGTTTCTCGAAGCCAATTACTCCGGGCCACGCACTAGCCTTGTCGAAATCAGAATTGTCGTCCCCCGGTGACTCTGCTATAAGAATTAGCGTTCATCCACACTATTGAAAAGTGAACACATCTTGAAGGGTTTCTTAACCCTACTTCCCCGAACACACACACACGAGTATTGAGATTTGGAGTTTGTGATTGATATAAGATTTTGGATTTGTTGGGTTATAGTGGTTCGTTCGCTCCCGCTCACTTATTTGGATCTTTTGATTTCACGGCTGCACCCCAGTGCACCGTTTCATCTGGAGCCCACCGCGAGGGGTAACAGGATTGTTGTTCAGAATCAAAGATTTGTGGATCGCGACTATTTCATAGTACGAACCATCCAGCGGGAAAGATATATTCAAACGGGAATACTCGAAATCGTACACTCTTGCCAGAGTCTAACTAAGCTAAAAAACCTTACACCTGTAGAGCCTTGCTCCGGGTAAAGAGAAGATACTACCGTTCTCAATCGAACTAGACGTGGCACCTTCGGAAGAATCCAGTGGACAAACGCACTCGAGTTGGGTAAAACCTAAACCGAGAGTCACCCGGAACTCTTCATTAGGACGAAACACTAGTGAAGCTTCGAGCTCGAGTCATCTATCTCCCGCAGACCTCGCGAGAGAATCTGCAGCAACTGTCACTAGACATCGCGCACTAGCCTACAAAGCTACACAACAGTCATCTGTTGAATCGAGGACGTCGAGCCTTGCTCCGCCTCCAAACGAGAGTACCCCGTTGAATCCCCAGGGATCAACAACTGTTACGTCTGAGCCAGCGGCCCACCAGAACTTAACACAAACCACCAATCAACCAATTGTTACTATGCCTGAAAGCAAAAAGAAAATCCCTGAGTCGTACGAGAAGAATGCTCCTCGTTTCGATGATGAGAAACCAGAAGAATTGCTCCAGTTCTTGGAACATGTTGAACGGATGATGGATCTGGAAGAGACTCCGGACGACGAGAAAAATGCTTTCGTCGTACGGTATGCTCTCCGGAAGCCAGCAGAAGAATGGAAGCGCTTTGAAAATTACTCCGAGTCCTATGAGAAATTTAAGAAAGAAATTCTCGAGAACTACCCCGGAGCAACTGACACTACGCGTGGTTCCATGAGGGTATTGCGAAAGCTCCTCAAAGGATTTGATGATGAAGATATATCAGTATCGGATGTGGATGAGTTGATGAAGCTCTCCCGGACAATGAACGTTGAAGCTGTGAAGCTTCTCGATTCAGGCTTGATAAGCAACCGGGAAGCTATTCCTCTCTTCCTTGACAAGTTGGACTCTAAGTTCCAGGAGAAGATCCTAGACAACCTTGATAGAGCAGCTGAGCGTGGCCCGGCAGCTGCACCTGCAGCTGGAGGTGCAAACGCACAGTTGGCCGGCGACGGTTTGACATACACTCTCAAGGCAGTCATTGACGAAGCCAAGCGGCTCGCCATAAAACGGGATAATAATCTCGACTTCTTCCAGAAAAGCAAGGGCTTTGGCTCGTCTAGTGGAAGGTCCTTGTCACCGAGAACTGTGAAGACAGAGACGAGTGCCCTAGAAAGTCAACAAATGTTGGAGTCCATAAAATTGACGGTAGTCAATATGATGGACCGTCTTGAAGCACAGACGAATCAGCGGTTGACGGACATGGACAGTAGTCAGAAAAAGAAAATGGCAGAACTCGAACAGTTCTATAAATCCTTGCCAGGCAAATTACCGGGAGCGGTAGATTCGCAAAGCTTGCCGCCTAGGCCACAAGTTCGCTTTCGCCCGCTGACCCAAAATGACCTTTGTCATTATTGCCAAGACGCTGGAGGCCATTGGATATCGAATTGCCCACACCGCGCGGCACATATAGCCAGCGGGGCACTAAAAGTCATCAACGGGAAAGACTGTTACCCTAACAGTATACCAGTTCCTCGTTTTGGGCCCAAGTCGGTCCGTCAGTTGATAGACGAATATCAGAGCAAAGGGAATGGGTCATCACAAGTGAATTTGCAATCAGCATTTGTGCAACAGAACCCAGGACTGTATCAGCTCGAACCAGAAGAGAGGATGGCTATTGCGACTGATAACGGGGAAGGCTATGGCTACTTCGATCCCGCAGAGTACGACCCTCGAGATGATGAGATACGTACCTTGCGGGTGGAACAAGCGAACATGATGAGACAAATGGTACAACACCAGTTTCATCAGAGTCAGCGGGGTGTTCAACCACCCCCTGTGATTCAACCGCAAGTTCTAGATATCAATATGGTATCAGCGTTGTTAGCAGCCACGATAAATAAAACGGGTTACCAACCTCCCCCGTCGACTGAGGCACAACTTGCGCAGACTAGAGGAAATCCCTCCCGAACGGGGAATTCCCAGTCTAATGAGGGTTTTTAGAAGGTGCGAGGAAGGGGGGAAAGAGAACTAAACTCTCGAGTGCGAACAAACCCCCGGAGGACCTTCAACCTGAAAATCGCACGACAACCTTAGAACGGCCAGTTGAGCCAGTAGAAAAGAGAAGAAATAGAGAAAATAGTAGAGCCTCGCCCGCTAACGAGAGTAAGCGGGCGACGGTTGAAGAAATAGAAGATGAAAGTGAACAGCCAAAGGCTTCTGTACCGGAATTACCGTACCAGAATGTCCCGGCCATTCAGTTTGTAAAAAGGCCCGCTGACGCCAGGACACAAGTAGTGGCCGGGCGACAGTCGAATGGGCTCACATTGAGAGACAAGAATTATGAAGTGCGAGCTCCAATAGAAGGGGACCAAGAAATGGATGACGCAGATGAACTCGTAGCAGAGATCTTCCGCAGCCTAGAAATAGGACTTTCCCTAGAGAAGTTATTCGCGCTCAGTCCCCGGCTATTGAGACAAGCCAAGAAGGTTTTGACCAAGAAGCGTGTTCCCGCTCAGATTAGAACTACTCTAGAGCAGGTTATATCGCAACTGGACGAGGCCAAAGAGAATCTCCCCGGAGAGGACACATATGAACGTACAGCAAGCTGTTACGTTCAAGCAGATGCGATTTGTACCAGAGAACTGCCGTTCTCTTCCGCTCTAAAAGTAATGAACCGAGCGGAAGGTCTGGTCCCAGAAGGAGCATTGGTAGTAGGCGACCCAGTGTTGCAATACTTAAATTGTCTCCCGCCAGGAGTGCACCCAAACAGGTCTTCGTTGCCTTTGCTGATACTCAGCGGGTGGCCGAAGAATCGATAGATCTGCGTGTTGTCTTCCCGCTCATTCATGGAGTTGGGGAACAAGAAAGCATTTATGACGGTGGTTCTCAGATCGTGTCCATGGCGCAAGCAGTAGCTGTCGAGATGGGCATAGGCTGGGACCCTGATGTCTTCATTTATATGCAGAGTGCCAACGGGCAAGTCGAACAGTCAGTAGGCTTGGCCCGGAATGTAGCCTTTAGATTCGACGGAGTGACGTTGTACCTACAAGTACACATCATTAGAAATCCTGCGTATAAAGTGTTACTCGGCCGGCCATTTGAAGTACTCACTAAATTGGCCGCTGCCAATGATACGGACGGGAGTCAGTTATTGACACTGACGGATCCTAATACTCAGCGGAGATGCGTGGTTCCTACGTTCAAACGTGGGATCATTAGGCAGCTCAAGAAGGTCAGAGATACTTCAACTGAGATTAAGGAAGCTCCCGTAGCTCCCGAGAAAGTCTCGTCAGATTTTCAGAATTCGATGAATTGATGCAGCATCAAGGAGAGTTCGCCGTACAAATTGAATTAGATGAGAATAGAAATGCTAGAATTGTGGCGGTACAATTCAGTGGCCCGGAAGGATTCACCCTGGAAGAAACCAGATGGCGTACCTCCAAGCTGCTGTACCCCACGTCAAGAATGATGAGCCGGCCGTTCAGCTGTTTCAGGATTTCTCTGGACAGTTAGCGGGGGCGGCCAGAAAGATAAAGTAAAGGGGACGTATGTAGTTCAAGTCGCGAATCAGTTGAGTGACCCGGCGACTGCGCAACAGTTCACCAACTTTGTTGCAGACCCGGGAGACCTTAACGGTATCGGCCAGGCGGCTGCATTCATGCAGGCGGAAGCAGATGATTACGCGCGGTCTGAGGAACGTTCAAAACATACCGCCGGGGCACGATGTTCTTGTTGCGATTATGCAGATTGGTTATTGCCCGGGTTTGAACATAATGTCACCCGGGAAAGCCAACCTAAAGAGATTGTGTCGCCCGGAGTAATGTTAAACGCAAAATTAGACGTGAAGAAGTACTGGTTGGTAAAAAGTACAAACCGGTCGCGTTGAAGGTTAGGCCCGTTTACGAGCCTCTCCCGGAAGAATTCAGAATCACCAGAAATATTACCGGGGATCCCCTGGCAAATCTGGTACCATTAGATCCTCACCCACCGAAGTATACTCCAGTAGGACGCTATACGCAGGAACGTAAGGACTTGGTAGATCAACTACATGACGATCAGTTTCTGAACGAAGCAGAAATGGATGTAGTGCATCATATGTTAATGATTCATGAACAAACCGTTGCTTGGACAGACGAAGAGAGGGGAACTTTTAAAGAGGAATTCTTCCCGCCGATTAAATTACCGGTGAAACCTGACCATAAGGTGTGGGTGGAGCGAAATATTCCTATTCCGCCAGGTCAGTTGGAAGAAGTCTGTAAGGTTCTCCGGGCCAGTATAGACGCGAACATTTATGAACCGTCAAATGGCTCGTACCGTACAAAGTACTTTGGAGTTTTGAAAAGCGACAAGAAGTCTATAAGATTGGTACACTCCCTGGAACCTTTGAATGCTGTGACGATTGCACATTCTGGAGTTCCACCGGGAGCTGCTGATTTGGCTGAGCACTTCGCCGGCCGATCGTGTGGGTCAACATTTGATCTATATTCGGGTTATAATCACAGATTGATTCACCCGGAGTCAAGGACTACACGACCTTTCAGTCACCTTTCGGCGCGTTGAGATTAGTGCGTTTACCGCAGGGATGGACGAACTCAGTTCCTATATTTCATGAAGATGTGACACATATATTACAGGACGAGATTCCTCACGTCACCCGGCCATACATCGACGATGTGCCGGCCCGCGGGCCACCCACAAGATACGAATTAGCGGATGGGACGGAAGAGAGAATTCCTGAAAATCCGTTGATTAGACGATTCGTTTGGGAACACTTGCAAGATTGTAATAGAGTACTCACGAGATTGGCGTACTCTGGCGCTACAGTCTCCGGGAAGAAACTACAGATCTGCCGCGGCACGTTCAAAGTGGTCGGACATGTGTGTACCTACGAAGGAATGAAACCAGATGACGATAGGATTGGAGTCATTGACCGATGGGGCCCGCTGAAGGACTTTCACGAAGTGAAGGCTTTCCTAGGAACTGTAGGCGTCATGAGAATGTTCATTCAGGACTACTCAGTGAAAGCCGAACCTATTCAGCGGCTGACCCGGAAAGAAGTGATATTCATTTGGGGACCCGGTCAAATGGCCTCAATGCAAGCTCTAAAGGATGCGTTGAAGTGTTGCCCGGCGTTGAAACCACTCAACTATGATTGGGACTCCTCGGTTGTATTGGCCGTTGACACCTCTTATATTGCTGTGGGAGCGTACGTTTATCAGTGCGACCCCTTAGATCCTATAAAGAAATATTACGCACGCTTCATGTCTATTCCTCTGAATGAACGGGAGGCTAGATATTCCCAACCTAAGCGTGAGCTCTTTGGTTTGAAGCGTACATTAGATGCGATGCAGTACTGGTTGTTAGGATGCCGCAAGTTAGTGGTAGAAACCGACGCACAGTACTTGAAGGGCATGTTGGATCACCCGGGAATGGGACCAAACGCCACTATTAACCGCTGGATTGAGGAGATTCTTATGTTTCATTTCAGTCTGAAGCACGTACCTGGAAAAACCTTTGGACCCGATGGGCTTTCCCGTCGACCGATCCAACCTGGTGACCCGGAGTACCCAGACACGGAAATCGATTACGATAATAATGAACCTCCGAGACCTCACCCGGACAGTGCGAGTTGGCCGCCGATACGTGACTTTGAAGATTTCAAGCACGAAATTGATACCCGCGGAGGTTATATGATTCAGCTGCTACAAGATAAAGCGGAAGGACCTGAAGACTTTGAGTTAGAATTATCAGTCGCTCGAGGATTGACTGAACAGCACTCAGCGGTTGACTCGGCTCAGATTGTCGAGGTACTTGCGCAGACAAAGAAGAAGAAACCAGTAAAATTGGGACCTCGCCCAGCGGGCGAACCACTGATTCCTGGTTTGGAGTTAAAGTATGACCCGGAGAAACGGGAACCATACCCAGAAGGACACCGGACTGAAGCAGGGATTCGGGCAGATGAGCGTCTGCTTGTACTGCGCGACTGGTGGAAGGACACTTTAGTTCGACCGGGCGAAATGAATGATAAGGAATTCAAAAGTTTCTTACGTTTCGCGTCAGCCTTCTTCTTAGACAAGAACGGGCGACTATATCGGCGGGCGATAGATTCAGCGGCTCACCAACTTGTAGTCGATAAAGACCACCGCATGTTTATGATGCGGGCGGCTCACGACAGCATAGGCCATAAAGGCGGCTTTGCAACCAAGTCGTTAATAGAGCTGAGATTCTGGTGGCCTGAATACGAAAGAGATGTCAATTGGTACATTAAAACTTGCGAGTTGTGCCAATTGAGACAGAAAACCTTGCTAAGGATCCCGCCCACTTTGACCTTCACACCGTCATTGTTTCAAGTCGTTCACATAGATGTGATGACGGTCGGAACTCCATCTAATGGCTTCAATAAAATAGTTGACGCAAGATGCGCACTATGTAGTTGGTTAGAGGCAAGGCCGATAAAGAATGAGAAAGCACGCACACTGGCTCTCTTCATCTTAGAAGATATAATCTGTAGATGGGGTTGCCCGGTGGAACTCGTAACAGATAATGCGCCGGCGTTCCTAGCAGCGGTAGCATATTTGAGTGCGAAGTATGGGATTCATGGAATAAGGGTCTCTGCGTACAATTCTCAAGCCAACGGGAAGGTAGAGCATGGTCATTGGCCGATGCGCCAGTCTTTGGTAAAGGCAACCGGCGGGAACCCAGGCAAATGGTTTTGGTTCTTCCCGCAAGTAGTCTGGTCAGACAGGGTCACAATTAGGAGAGGAACCGGTTGCTCACCATACTTTATGGTCACCGGGGCACATCCTACACTCCCGCTGGACATCGAGGAAGCTACTTGGCTTGTCGAGTTGCCCGGGAGAGTCCTGACTACCGCTGAATTGATTGGTTATCGAGCGCAAGCCCTGGCTAAGCACTTCACGCACGTTGAGCAGATGAGAGAGCGGGTGACTGCTGACAAACGTGCCGCTCTCCGGAGATATGAAATTGCTCACGAGCACACGATCAAGGATTACCACTTTCAGCCGGGTGACCTGGTACTTGTTCGGAATACCATTGTGGAGAAATCCTTGAATACGAAAATGGCGAACAGATATTTAGGCCCTGTGATAGTTATCAGAAGGACACTGGGAGGAAGTTACATCGTAGCTGAAATGGACGGTTCAGTCTTTCAGTCTAAGATTGGCCAGTTCCGGGTAGTCCCATTTGAACAACGGCGCGCTATAAAGCTCCCGGATAATATTCATGATCTGATAGATCTCTCCGCTGAAACGTTGGAGGAAATGATTCGTGATGAAGGCATGGACTTGTATCAAGGGCGCGACTTCCAGTTTGAGAACGTTCGGTTGGGGGTAATGATGATTACATTGAGCCGCCCGCTGAGTCGGACGAAGCTTGGATTGAGCAGCCGGAGAACTCTGATGATGAAGAGGAACCCTCCCGCCATTGACTAGGTCCGCTGCCCGGAAGGAAAAAGAATGAAAGGCTGAAACACAGCTTGACGAATGCATTTAGTAGCTAAAAGACAAAGCGTACAAATGGTATTCGGCGGGCGAAATAATGTGGCAAAAAGCCGTAGAAAGTAAGAAATGTGCGCGGGTGTCCTGTGCGAGTGGCCGGGAGACGAAAATATATACGAAAATGTGGGCCGCGGATAGAAATCTAAGGCACCATAGTGTCCATCCCAACGCCAGGAATCTCCGGGAGAGAACGGAGAGTATCAGCAATGAACTCCCCCTCCTCGACCAACTGACCACGGCGGAGGAGCAAGCTGCGGCACTGCTCGTGGAGAGTAGCGAGCTCTACCATGATGTAGTAGACCCGCTTGCGCATGGCGAGCGTGTTGGTGGAGAAATCAGTAGACATAGTAGTCATGCTGGTAACTTCGTCAATAAGCGAAGTAATGTTGGGCGCATTCGCATAGAACTCGGCGGTAGCTGCGCAACAGACAGTCAGCGGACAACGCAAGAAAATGAATAGCGACTAACCGGCGGTCAAGAAAGTGTCTTCATGGAAAGGAGTCCCGTCGACGCGAGCGCGTTTGGACGAAGCCTTCGTCTCCTTACCCTTCTTAGAAGGAGTGGGACTAGGCTAACGACCAAGTTAAGCTAGAGAAAATTGGGAAGGAAAAAGGACAACTCACAGCGCGTCCACCCTCCTTCTCCTTGGGTTCCTTCACGGCTTTCTTGCTCTTGGAAGAACTTTGGGCAGCCTTGGTGTGAGCGGGGACATCCTCGTCGACGAGCATCTGAGAAACGCGTGCAACAACCGCGTCAGTCACGTCCCACACTGAATGAGCAAGCTGTAAATGAAATACCTCGTCAGCGGAGTAGCTCCAGCGGCAGAACCACCAACGGTGTCAGCAACCTCGTCCTCGCTCTCTTCGACCAGAATAGTCGTAGAAACCTTCTTGGAGGCGGACCGGGTTTTCTGGGAACGAGTAGTCAGGAACGTTGAAAATACATCAGCGGGCGACTCACCCCAGCTTTAGCCTTGGCCGGAGCAACAGGAGCGGCGGAGCCAGACTTCTTAGGGCGGTCCTCTTGAATCGCTTTAGTGAACTTGACGATGGTGGCGTAACCACCAGGATAACTATAGTCGCGCTTGCCTTCAGGGTTGAAAAGCGTGTGATATAGCTGGCGAGCGGTGAAAATGGCCTCGCGAACGGTGTCCTGAGGATCCTCCAGCAAGAGCTGTTGGAGGTTGATCATGCGCGCCTGTCCGATTTGAGGTCAATAAGAGAAATAAGACATAGGAAGGGAAATTCACAGCGGCGGATCCGACCTCTGCGATCTGGACTTGACGAGCCTCGATGGGGGTGCCGTATTTACTGAGCTGCTGGGCCATGTCGAGGACCTTAAGGAAGTCGGCAGAGACCGCAGCATAATCGGCTTTTGACATAAAGAGCGAGCGTTCTTTTGAAACGAGAGTGGATTTTTAGCGGGGAGAAAATTTTATGAGAATGAATGCTTCGCCCGCCCACCTTTTAAAGACGACCGCTCGAGTCAGATCAGTCCCCCGGACGCGCGAAACAGGGTCCTTATCATGATTTTCTCCCGTGGAACAATAAGTCCCATGTGGATACTTCCGCGGGACCCCAGAAAGAGCGTCTGATCCTCATGGATGCTTCCATGGCAGCAACTGAGGGCAGTTGATATTTCTGAAAGGGGGAGGGAAATCGTGATAATGGTGTCACCGGACGAAATTTACGGTGTCACCGGGCACGGAATTGCGGAAAGACCCTAGAAATCACGATAAAGGTTTCACCGGGTGACGGTTCAGAGTCGCCGGGCGAAACATGAAATGGATACAAGATTCTATTCCCGGACTTGATTCAAGGTCACGAAAGGCATTGTCAAGGAAAAGGATAGATTCGGTTTTAAACGGTACTAGAACGCGACAATGCTACTAGTTTATCTAGACACGCAGAGATGCAGGAAGTACAAGCGAGTACGTGTTACGCAACAAGTCAATACGCTCGCGAATGAGAAAGGAGAGCGGCCGGGCGATTAAGCTCAACGCAGTCGTGATAAAGAACGACGAGTTCCTTGAGTCCGGACCACCCTTGAGAATGTTACGGGTAGTGTCGTCGCCGAGAGCAAGGAGATCGACAGTCTGAAGCTGAGTCCACGTCCCACGAGTCTGGGAGAAATAGTGGTTAAGCTGGGACAATTCCTGCGCCATAACAGCTAGAAAAAGAATTAGAATGATATCAAAGGATAGGGCTCAGAAACGTACGCGGGCGACGGCTAACCAGCTCATCGCGCTCCCGGAAGAAGAACTCTTGCACTTCTCCCAACGCATGTAGCAGCAGTCGCGGTTCCCGAGCATAACGCAGCGGCCACAAGGGATAAACCACTGGACCCAGACGCAGTTGCGACCGTCAGCGGTGCAGCGAGTGCAGTCTTGCTCCGGCTAGTTCCATACGAAATGTGGTCAGAGCAATAATACTTGTGAGCGGGAAACAACGTACGAACGAGACCGCAGCAGCATGTCAGCGCCTGTGTCTTCGCCGTCGTGAAGGCTAAGCATAATTTCTGGCATCTTGCAGGATATGAAGAAGTGGGCGGGAAGAAAATTGGTACCGACTGGTCGTCCGGAGAACCTAGTTATAGGTCTCCGGGAGCACATGTGGTGTTCTTATCGATGGAGGGAGCGGGTAGCAATGATCGATCACGTCTGCATCACAATAAAGGGGTCTTTGAAATTTCAGGTGTCAGAATGGCCGGGTGATTTTCAAAGATGGCAAAAGAGAAGTCTGATGGAATTATTGACTCTACGACGAACGAGTACGGATACCGGTAGTGCGCTCAGTCTCCTCGGGAGAAGGTGCATAGTCGTGGAAGGAATCTCAGGCAACAATTGAAGGTACCTGGTGGCGTACTGTGCCATGAGGAACGGCCTGAAGTCGGAAACTAGCCGACAGATGTCGCAGTAGGTCGCCATCGGTGATCTGCTGGAGATAGTCCTGGTTACGGAAGATGAGACCCAGGGGCGCTCCGTCGTCGAGGCAGCCTCAAACACCCAGGGCTGAAGCTCTCCGAAGGCTAGATAATGCCACAGCTCTGCAAAGCCGCCCTAAGATATAAGAAAGTCAGCGGGCGACACTGGAAAACGTCCCAGAACGTACAGTTGTTGTAAGAAAATACTTCAGCGCCGCCTTCGGGGTAGTTATAAAACCACCAGTCCCGACTGAAAACATGCACGGCTTGTGTCCCTCTTCTCTGCAATCAGCGCAGCGCGCACCCCAACGCATAAAAGTGCACGAGTGGCCCGCTGATGCGCAGCGATGACAGACAAGGTCTGGCTGAAACACATGGAAATCGAAGAATAAATCAGTCACCCGCTGACTCTGTAATTGGGCTTGAAAGACTTACCACGGTATAAATATGGCGCACCAAGGTGTGGCTAGACACCGGAAAGTCAGAAAGGTCTATGCGGAGGGCTCCGGGGGATTGCATGTGAACGGAGACAGTGACCGCACCTTCAGCGGGCCACTTATGGAACCTCCTAAGTAACGTGTGACCGTTCTAATAAGCGGTTGATGTATCAATGATAAGAAGCAGGATCAGCGGGCGACGTTTGATCTGACAGAATCCGTCATGAGACTACAAGTTGGAGTGAGCGGGCGACACTTCTATTCTAAGCTACGACAATAGTGGTGCTAGGGATATCAAAAAGGGAGTCAGCCACTACGGAGACGACTTGATAAGTTAGTATTGGTTGAAGATGGGTCGGTAGCTAGAGTCAGCCGCTGACTCTTTTCAAACTAAAGAACACTTAAGTTGAACGACAAAGACCAAGAAATAGTGGCCCGGAGGCCTTGTATTTGGCTACTATTCGAAGACTACTATTGAATTAGTGTCTAAGGTAGCTCTATGTACAAAGTGACTAGTCCGAGTTGCGATTGTTCAAGAAAAGTTATATGATATACATGCGATTTGGATAAGACCACCGGCCGTTTCGGACTTACGGGGAATTTGACGCTCGACCTCCTCTTCGGACTCCTGTGAGAACGGAGTTAGGAAAGTGAGAAGAACGGGATAGAGGGCTCACGAAAGCAAACAGAGTGGCCGGGTCATTCGACTCTTGCTGTTCAAGAAATGAGAAGAGGTCGGCGACGTCTATAGCGGTAGGAGCACCGTAATGAACAATGGGCTCCTCATCGGGGCCACTGTCGTTTTCGTCCTCGGAACTACTGTCGGAGCTGCTCTCAGTGTCGTTGGCAGCGGCTAATTCTTCAGCGGCGATTTCCTCCTCGTCAACCTCGATGGCCTCGTCGTCGATGAAGTCCTCGAGGTCGAGCCGTTCGAGGAACCCGGAGCGCTTGGGTCTCCTGATGAAGGCCCTCGGGTCAGAGTCGTCACTGTCGAAGTCGGCGGGCGGCGGAGTCTTGTCAAGATGAGCATAAGCTTCTTGGCGAAGGCGGTTGCGGAGGTAGAAGCCTCTGACGCCCCCGCTGAGATTCTCGTCGTCGTCAACTTTGAGGTCTGAGATAAATTCGTCTTTCTAAAAAGCGAAACAATGAGAAAAGATATGAAAAGAGTGGCCGGGCCACGTACCTCAACTGGAACCCATCCCGGTTCCAAGCCCGCGTCGTTGTCTTGCGGTACTAGATAGTAACCGGGAGGCTCGAGTAGCTCCTGGGCATCGTACGCCGCGTAGAAATCGTAGGCGGAGGCGAACTTGGGAATTGGCAAGTCCAAGGCGTTGAGGTCGAAGTACTGCCAGTGGAATGCGGGTGACGATGGAGTCGGCCGTAAGACCTTGCGCCATAGCTACCCGGAGAGTGCGTTCCATACTGGACTCGTTCTTGAACCGGCCGATGAAAGACGCCCGCTCGAGTTCCTTGCGTGCGCGGAGTATGTTGAGAAGGAGCTCGAGGAAATGAAAGTGGTGCTCCGTCAGGAGGAGGGCGTGGGTGCGTTCGTGTGCCTTGAGAACTTCGGCTGAACGAAGGAGGTTCTCTTGGTGAGTGCGCCATACTACGAAACTGAAGTCAGATGAAAAAGAAAAAGAGTCAGCGGGAGACGCACCAATAGACGACATGTTGGTATAAGTCGTCAGCTCCCCGAAGATCTCATTGTTGATTTCGTCGCTCTGAGCCAAAGTGCAACTGGATACACCATGGGACTGTGAACAAGAGTCACAGGCCAGCGGGAATCCAGGCGAGTTGCAAATTGCACCGCTGCATGCACAAGGAACACAGCGGGGTCCCATCTATCGCAATAAAAAGCGTCAGCGGGCGACTCTAGAAAAACGAAAACGAACCTTGGGCGGCGCCGAGTTGATAACTTCGCGAATCATATCGAAGTCGACCAGGAAATATCGGCCATCTTGAGTCTCCGGGAGACCGTCGCGGCAAGCCAAAGGCAGAAGAGTGGTGAGCTTCTTGATGACGTCCTTGCTGAGCGCAGGAACGGGAATCTTGTCCTCACCCTCCTCGAGTTTGGGGCGTCGGTTATGGGACTCCCAAAAGCCAAGTCCTGAGTTCATCGGGATTAGCTATATATGATAAAGAAAAGAAAGGGACTTATTGCAGTGCGAACGGGCCAAATCCCAGTGCGTCGAAGGATACCTTGACTGGCGAGCAAGCTCTTGCGGACCAGCGGGTCCATATCTTGATCGTCCGTGAGTGAGCGGGGGTCGACGATGCGCTTGGTGGAGGGCCGGGGTTTTCTCCCGGTGACCTTTCGTTTGGGGCTCGCCCGGCGAGGCGCAGGTCCTTTGCCTTTGCTGGGTTGACGGGTGCGAGTGGGACCTGTAACGAGTAAGGGAGGGAGAATTGAATTAATGAAAATGAAGACGTACGCGGTTCATCTTCATGAATAGAAATCTACCAAAGAAATGGGTTAGATGGAGTCGCCGGGTGATCATATCACTTACTGGAGACACTTCTCTCCCGCTGCTTTTGGGCTTCTTGGCAGGTGGCTGGTCGGCGGGCGACTCAGCGGGCGCACGGTTGCGTTTGCGAGTGGCCGGGCGATTAGTCGATTCCTGAGAAAGTGCGAAAGTCAGTAAGAATAATGATAGAAAGAAAGGTTTCAGGACGTACCACCGTGGATTTGACTGGCACATCAGGGTCGCGATTCCGGCCCAAGGTGGAGACTCGGTAGGAGGCGGAGAGACCTTCTTGCGGGGCTTTCTTTCTGGTTTCTACAGGAAGGTGTCGTACTGAGCAAGTTGAAAAGAAATAAGATATAAAGATGAACGCACCGCCGGGGAAGCAGAGTGTCCTACGAGTTGGGCGGAGAGCTTCCGGAGGTACTTCTGGGCAGCCTCCATGTCCTCCGAGGTACTTGGTTTCTCGTCGGCGGGAGTGCGATCAACTTTAGCGGGAATAGCGAAAACCGACTCGTTATCCAAGAAAGTCGCGCTCTGCAGAATTGAAGGACGCTTTCAATAGATAATTGGTTGGGAAACGTTAACTCACCGCCCGGACCACGTCAGAAAGAGACGACGGAGGCCAGTAAATTGAATGAAATTCGGGATGCGAATGGCCGGGGTCCAAGATTTGAGCGACCGCCTCGAGTCCGATATGAAAGCCGATAATGTAGCGCGGGCAGCCAGTAAGACGGTGCCGGCAATACTCAACGCTCTGTGACTAAGTCAAGAGGCTTGGAAATCAGTGGCCCGCTCACGAACATAAGTGCTACGCACCAAATTTGCGAGCTCAGGAGTCAGCCGCTCACGCATCTCAATGATAGAGAGCGTGTCCCGGAGACGGGGGAAGGCCAATTCGACGAGTCGGTCCCAGTTTTGGACGTTACGGAGGTAGCGCCAGTGATCGATGGGTTTAAGTGATTTGGGGGCATCGGCCGGCTTGGAGCGTTGAGTGGATTTTCCGTGGTCAGCGGGACGTTTGCGAGATGGTCCGGGCGACGGCTAGAAAACCCACTCACGGTTAGAGGCGAACTTACCGTTCAAATGGCTGGCTCATTAGAAAGGAGCTTACCATTGTAACGAGAACTCAAGGCTAACAACTCAAGAAGATAGAAAAGAATGAGATTATGAAGACGAGCTAAGGAACGATACTACGAGACCTGTTCACGGACGTAAAACATCCGGGAAGCAGGGGAGGGGAAAGATGAATCCTCGCCTGGCAACGCCCCTGGTTATATAGGAGTCAGCGGCGGAGTTTGAAATGAAACCTCAGCCGCTGACCGGTACGCTTGAGTGGGCGGCCGGCGATTCTATGGAGGATCTCCCGCTGAAACAGCGTTTTCCGATTCCGGAAAACGCCAATCGTGGATTGTTTCCTTTAGTGGAAACGCCGATTGTTGCCTCATATGTGAAAAAGCTGTGATTGTTTCCTTAACAGGCAGCATCAGCTCTCACAGTATGACGCAATTGTTGACGTCTGAGAACTGCGGCCGGTGTTGCCACGGTTTCAAAGCCGAAAGATATTCGAAAATATTGGGGTGTTCTAAAAATTAATTTGGAGAACCTAAGACAACGAGCGGGATGGTCGGGCCTCACTGGCCGCCTGCTGCATGAAGCGTGAAATTGAACGCTGATGCGATGATGCCCGCCCTTACGCAAACTCTCAGTGACGGGCGATGAAATAAATCCCCTGTATTCATTTTGAGTCAGCGCACAGTCAACTGGGGACAGTTGAAATCTTAGAAAGGGGGAGATGATAGGGCGTGCTCCCGGGCACGCGTAAAAACCACAGTTTTTATTCATTTTTGAACTATCTTACGGGACTATGTGAGGCTTGGGAACAGAGTACACTCACCTCGGAGTGGTAGGCTACGCTGTTGACAGTCGAAAGTCAGCGGGCCACTCGGAATAACGGCTTAACAATGACTCTAACCAAGTCAAAGTTCTGCTAATTAAACCACAACCGTTGAGCTCCGGGAAGTAGCTAAAACACTACTTCTTTGAGTACTAGAAGCGAACAAGAGGAATTATTGAAGTCTTAGAGTTGGCCGCTGACGCGGAGAGCCATACAGAACTATGGAACACAACTGATACTGATAAGTACGAGTCAGCGGGCGACTCTTGCATCCTAACGAATGCATTAGTTCAACCGCGGGAGACGACTACTAACTAAAGATGTGATATGACAGAACCTGTCAGAGTCGGCGGGCGATCTTCTTAAAGGGTATATTGACCCATGAGGGTCGCCGGGCGACGTCTGACACATTGATTGATATTATGAATGCTTCGGGGATTCTTTCCCCGGCGACTACTTGATATAAACACTACCTTTTGGAGTGGCCCGCTGACTGCGGTACCACTCCGGGCGACTTGGAATGAAGATGAAGGAACTCTTTAAAAAGGACTTAACAGTCGCCCGCTGAACCAGACAGAGTCAGCGGGAGAGTTTCTGGTTAATCACGAGATGATACAAAAGTGTTGCAGTTGCCTAGACAATGAGCACGCCATAGCACACCATGAAGGTGTGGCCGGGGGAACCATGTGGTGTATCTCCGGGAGAAGGACTTTATACCCACGGAAGTGAATACCTCATTTTCTATTGGTTCATAACCTCCCGGGGACCACGTTGGTCTCTGTTCCGAAAGTTTCCTTTTATCTCCTTTCATGCTCCCCAGTTTGTATAAAAAGCCTAGTAAAATACTTGTAACAGTAGTAGACTATCCCCCGGGAAAAGGGCAATATAGTGGACTCAGAGAATTGAACAGACAGAAATCAGTCAGATATCAGAAAGATTCGATATAGTTGGAGAAGCCTACGTGAGCTTGCAGCCGTCAGTTATAAGTGCACCGTCATCGCGAGACGCATTGCCCGCTGACCGCCGGCCGTTCAACCCTACCCTCCATTGAGAGCGTAGGTTCTA
>JARJLF010001111.1:0-99891 GCA_029378395.1 Mycena leptocephala
GAACTTCCTATCACTCGCTCTCGCGTTTCACTGATACCAAGCTAAGAAACCTCCGGTCAATTTATGCCCACTAACTTTAGGTAGTGGGTCCTGTGGTGTCTTGTTCTTGCAGGTGCTCCGCCAAGTTTGCATTTTTGGTAGTCTCTCCCAGCCAGACGGTACAACAAGTCTGTGCTCATACCTCGCATGTTGTAGTCTGTTGATGAACTTGATCGTTTGATCGCTCGCTCGCTTATTACAAATCACCAGAATTTTTGGGCTTCAGCAGCCCTCCAGCGACGCGTTTCTGGAAGAACAGACGCTCAATTAATATCCAATGGCTTGAAATGAGTAACTTCTTCAGCGACCGCGGCGGCAGTTGAGGAACAAGAATGCCGAAGTTTGATGGGTCTGCAGCTGACAAATGTCGCAATGTTGATTTTCGTAGAAAGAGAGCTAAGGAACCAATTCTGAACAGACGGTTGACCAGAGAAAAGCATTTGAATTTCTTCTCTCCCTTGAAGTTTGTCGATAGGACCTCTGGTAGTGGCGAACAGCGGTGGGAAGGATTTAAAACTCCGATGATTTGTAATAAGCTGGCCACCTATATCCGATGGCGCGGTCGAATACTACATTTTTGGCTACCTGTGTTCGATCGTCGAGGGGGATTGTGTTGGGAGTTGCTCTTCACTTATATTTGTACCGCCTTCGGATGATTTTGTCAGCTTCTTCTCCCCACAGTAGTCATCCTTCAACGGCATTATTCCAACGCACTGTGGAAAGTAAAGGTACTTCATATGAGTACCCGGGTACTCAAAACCGAAAAAAGGCACTCAAATTGAGGTCAATAATTATGAGTGCTTCTTGGGGTACTTTGGCTGTGTACCCTTCCGAGGTACTAGCTCTGGAGGCACTTCGGGTGAGTACCTTTCGAGGTACTACTTCTTGAGGTACTTCAATTGATTACCTTACAAGGTACTCCCTTTTCCAGTACTTTGGCTGAGTACCATCGCAGAAATTATCGCAAACATTTGCCGCCATCAATTTGAATATGCTGAAAATAAGTGGTACCGGATATTTCAGCCATTTTAGAGAGTACTTCATCCGAGTACCTTCAGAAGAACAAGCTTCTGAAGCACACTGCTTGAGGACAATGCCGATAATATTCCAAACCCGCACCTTCGTCGATTTGAACATGCCAAAATGTAGCAGTACCGGGTATTTGTGCGCATTTGTGACGGATCATGTCCTCACGTCCTTACTATGTATCAGGCCAAAGGCTAGGAAAATGGACCCACAGTCAAGGTAATCCAAGTTAATTTGGATCCAAATTGGAGGTAACTAGATAGCAACGTTACTAGCAAGGTAACCGACCAAAACAACGGTATTTAGTCCAATTCGAGGCAAATTGGGGGCAATCCCTGGATATTGCCAAGGGAGGCTTCTCCTGATGTGGCCCGTCTTTGTTGCGGAAGAAACTGTCAGAGGCCGCCAGAGGTTGTGGGCGCGCGACGGTGCCTGAGGTCCTTCGCGTCAAAGCTTGCGTCAGATCTTGCACAGCTGCCAGACGCGCCATGTCTTACCCGATTCTAGCGAATCTGAGATCTACGGAGTTCTACCATCTCACTACGGACTCGTCAGGGCTCCTCCTATGACTAAGCTCAAACGGGGGTGAACATTAATTTTGGGCGCCACGGTATGTATGTACCTCCAAACCACAGGGACTCCCCTCGTTGTTTAGTATTTTTTTCCCCTAAGTAACAATTTCAAACTGAACCTTTCCTGATTTCTACAACACGTCGGAAATGTCCGACGAGGCGTCCAACGAGGCGTACGAGAAGTCTGACACGTACGATGATACGTCCGAGTCATCAGAACCCTCGACCTCCTCCTCGATCATATTCGCCGCAGCGTCACCAAAGAGGGTTCCGTGGCCGTCGTGCAAACGCCAGCGGCTCACAAATTTAAACCTCTCGACCGGCGCAGAGGGCATCGCAAGCTCGCACGGAAGCTGGTGGTCATCCGTATTGTGGGCCGGATGATCTTGTTCTTCGGGTTCGGCCTCCTTCGAGTCAGAGAATGGGGAGCGCAGCCGAGGTGACTGCACAGAGTACCCTCGTCCAGTGTTTTCGTGATGAATGGTTGTCTTCCGGCCGACCCCGTACACCGTCGGCACAATGGTGCAGGCAGACTTGATCTTGAGCATGGGGTGGGTATCGGGGTGGACTGGGATGGGGAGCGCTTCACAGTCCTCGCATAGATCAAAATCAGGGCATTCGGGGTGCATGCACTAATGGAATTAGTGCTATAAACGCGACCATGCAGAGGTAGCTCATACTTTGTAACGGGCACCAAATATGCTAATCGAGCACACTTTGCAGGTAGCAAAGTACACCGGAGCCGCAGGGATCTCCAGACGCTGATAATGTCAAACGAGTTGGAGACAACCCATAATACATACTTACAATATAATCGGACGCCTTAGCAAGCTTGACAAAACTGTGGTGTGGATGCTGCTTTGGTGTGATGCTGAGTGCCATTGTCAATAGCTCGTCGATATCATCAAACAAACCATACCTGAAGCAACCGGAACAAGTGTCGAAATTTGGGCAGTCAGTGCATTTCTGATGCGTAGTCAGCAACAACAAAATCGATGTATATTTAGGGATTCGCGCACGTAGCGGTCACCGCAGATCCTCGAGCAACAGAGATCGCAGGTAGCATGATGGATGGCAGGATGCTGTTGAACTTGCGGTTCTACACTGCCGCACCGATTGATTCGGTTGATCTCAAGGAATTCATGGCAAGGATTGTGGGACTGCGCCGCAACGCAAGCAGTGCGCATATCATAATCTGCAGCCGGAGCTCAGACCAGAGGAGTAGTTATGAAGGAAAGCTCACCCGTGCAAACTGATAGGCAGTTATCTCGAATACCGTCCACTGCCTTCTCTCCTCCGAGGAGGCCAGGCAGAGTAGGTGGCGCAGCAGATGGGAAGTCGGGAAGGGATGCAGCAGATGCGGTAGCCCTCGGAAGATCTCCTGGGAATAAGGAAACCGACGGGGACGGCAAAGCAGGGCAGGAAGACGGGGGAGGTGGGACCTGCACGGGGCAGGCTTTCTTCCCCATGCCGTGGGGATCTTGGGGAGCCACAACGCACACGCGGGTGCTTTGGTTTTCGGAACATACGAGGCACTGCGACTGCTCAGCAGATGTTCAGCGGAAACCACAAACGGAGACGGCGCCGCATTTTTCACAAGCGAAGCATAGACCCTGAAAGAACTTGGCGCATGAGGTGCAGTATCTGAGGGAGGGGCATGAAGAGGAGATAACGCTGGGAGCGAAGCCGGAGATCTTCAGGGTCCCGTCGAGGTTAAGCATAATAACGAGAGTCGAGGCAAGCAAGGAGGCAGAGAGGAGGCCCGACCAACATGCACGTGATGATAGATAAACAGCACCAGACATTGCGCACGGACCAGGGGCTTCGGAGATACTGTACCATTTCGACCAAATGTTCACAAGGGTGAACGCGTCACCTAAGATGTTCATTTTCTTTGGTGTTCATTTCTCGGCAATCAGGAGAAAATTACCATATATGGTAGTCCGGCATTTGCCGGACAGAAAATTGTGGTGTTTTCTCGCCATTTTGAGCCCAAAATTCGATCTGTCACCGTCACCTAGGCCAAATTTGTTCAGTTCAGGACCCTCTGTCACCTGTCACCTGAACATTTGGTCGAAATGGTACAGTAATTGTGATAGAAGCAACTGCACAACTCAAGCACAACTGTCCAGTGCCTACCTCAAGACTTTCACCCCACTATGATCTGGGCTCAAGGTCTTCTGACAGATACTGTAGCGTTTCGACCAAAGGTTCACCGCGTGTCACCAGTCACCTAAATTGTTCACTGAGTGAGATGTCCATTCCTCGGCAATGACGAGAAAATTACAAAAGGCAGTCCGGCAAATGTTTTGTGTTTTTGAGCCTATTTGGGCCAAAAAATCGCGCTGTCACCGTCACCTGGACCAAAATTGTTCAGTTCACGGGCCTGTGTCACCCGTCACCTGAACCTTTGGTCGAAACGCTACAGTAGTCAAAGATGGCATGTAGCAGGGAGGCCAAAGACGAATACCGTAGTACCCGCTACCACTATCATCAAAATTGAGATTGGCCGCACCGCGTATCCACGCGGGTCGATCTGTGAAACACCAGCGACGGACGGAAGTCATTAGAAAGAAAATCGCGAACGCGTCACGAACGACGCGCGTCGTCCCCAATACGGGTTTCTGCCCGAGCCCCGCCAAAATTCAGCGCGGAAAATCCCACGAAGCTGTATATCGTCCCCAAAAGGGTTTCTGCCCTAGCCCCGCCCAAAAATTCAGCCCGAAATAATCCCACCGAGCCGTATATCCACGGGCATTGATACGTGAAGCACCAGCAAGGGACAGGGCAATCGCCTCCAGATCCAACAACCTTGGCTTCCCAGTTAAGTGCACAATCCAAAGCTCGCGTGGACTCGAACCAGTCGTTATTCTGACTTGATGAAGAGTTGATCAATAGGGCACTAAAATAACGACGGGATAATAGGTAGGTTGCGCAGGAGCCGCTGGCGCCACCTGGTGGCTGATTTGGCGTGCGCAAAAATGGCGGGCTCGAGGCTAAAATTAGCCACCATGTCATATTTCAGTCTTTTTTTTGGTGTGGAGCCACTCGTTTGCGCACGCCAAATCAGCCACCAGGTGGCGCCAGTGGTTGCTGCGCAACCTGTCTAATAGTCAGTGACTCGGCGATACGTACATGAAGCTGCTAATGAAGTCCCGGTATCATTTTGCCCGCCGCCGCTAACCCGATGAATCAACGTTCCTGTTGGACCCCGGTGCAATGGCAGGGTGTACTAGGTAGTCCCCATTCGAATTTATTTATTTATTTTTTGCAGCAAATGCTTTCGAGCGTCGAAGCAGACTCAAAACTCTGCAGATCGGCGCGGTGTTAGGGACGAAAACGCTCAGGATTCATCTGGCTCTCGCCTAGCGCGGTGCGCCCAGGACTCCAGATTTTTTTGATTTTTCAAATCGCACACCATAATGTAGCTTCGCGTATACGTGGTAACAAAGAAAGAAACAAAGCCCTTGAACTAAACTGCCCAGCCGCACTCGGCAGTCGTCCGGCATCCAGTTGCCGGTTGATCCCATCGATCTTAAATGATTGAGACGATCATGTGATGCCACGTGGTACGAGCCGTTCTTCCCCTCTTACTTTAATCTTACCTTCATTGCCACCTTCGGCTCGCCATGGACCAGTCCTTGCATCCGGCCCTTCGGTTCACGGCGCTCTCCCGCCTCCCAATTTCCCTTCGGGCAAGCTCTTTCGAGACCTTACTGGCTGTCGAGACTCATTTTCTGAGCAGAGAGGTGCTCTCACTGCCGCAGAGGGCTCTATCGAGAGTCTCCGCAATATATACAAGAAGTCATCGCAGCGAGGCTTCGCCCACGCCGAACTGCATCTTTCTGTGTTCTATGTAAACCTCGATCCCGCAGGCATCCCGAGCGCTGATGTCCTCGATACATCTTCCCTGGGCGACAGCGCTGTTTCGGCCGTGACCAGAGCATTCCTTTCCGTACTCGCGCTCAACGAGCTGTGCCACGACATACCCGCACTCGCTCTCACTCACCTTTGGCCCCGTTGTTGGTCCTGGATCCAATTTCTCAACCGGTACCATCACTGTATTCCCTCACGCGACTCTGGCAGCGTACACAGCAATCGAACCGCGTATATCTTCCTTCTCGAGCGGTTTTATCGCGATATGGAGACTAAAGATATCGTGAACGAAACGCCCGGGGTGCGCATCTTGGTGGCAGAACATTGGAGGACGGCGGTCGCTCTACCGCACCATGCAGGCATAGGACCGGTTTGCAACTTCATCACTGGGGCCGAGACATTCGAGACAATTTATCCACCCGCGGAGCTCATCGACGAGCTTATCGAAGGTGCGGGCGGCAGCGTCGGGGACCTAGCGAAGCTGGTTGCAGATCATATTCGACTCGTGAGCGCCGACCCCGAGAACTGGCTTCCGACGCTGCACTCTGTCGATATCTTTGTCGGTACCTTCCGTGGGGATGCTGCTTGGATTTCAGCGTTCAAGTCAGCCAGACTCGCAGAGGCCCTCGTCCGCGCTGTCCCTGTCATCGCTGCCAGCGAGAGCGATTATATACAGCCAGATGATCTCGCTGACATGTGCTTCAACACGGCGACGTGGATGACGGAGGGCGACCTGCAATACTTCTCGGCCATACTCAAGGCAGGTCTTCTCGACGCAATTGTTGCATGTGCCCGTGAGTGCCTGCATGTCCCAAGTGCACAGCGTCTCTTGGACCGCCGCCTACCCGCTGTCACCGTCTACCGCTCCGTTCTGCGCCACATGCGCTCTGTCAGGAGTGAAACTGTCCCAGAAACATCGCCACTGTATGCGCATTGGAAGTCCTTCGCCTCGCTCGCTGAGAAGCGCATAGGGCTCATGGATTGGTTTGATTCCAACGGGTATCAACCCTTGCGGGCCTGCGACAACCTAGAGGTTTATGTCTTTCTATTGCTCCCGCGCGTTATCCCTTGTACTAATAAGTACTTCCCTTTGTTCCAGTGCGGCGTAATATTGGCTAAGACGGCGTTCCGCCGCTGCGCCGGCTGTTTACGCCAGTATTATTGTTCCGAGTCGTGCCAACGCGCAGATTGGCGTGCAGGTGCGGGTGGTCATCGTGCAGCCTGCAAAGCCAAGTGCCTCTGTAGTATTGAATGCACAAGTGTGTCCTGATTTTCTGTTCTTTCGTATTTTTTTAACATGGCCTAACGAACTCTACAGCCTCAATGCCCGCGCGCGACCGCGACTTTCTGCGCGCGCTCGTGAATCGCGACTACCTGGCGTTCAAAGACAAAATCCTCGCCTCGCAGGCAGAGTTTATCTCAGCCGATCCCGACGAGCCGTTTTATATCGCTTTCGACTACTCTAGCGGGTACATGGAGCTCGGTGTACAGCCTTTTGCGGTAGAGTTCCCAGGAGGTATCCCAGTCGAGGCCGACGTGGGCACGGAGCAGCTGCGTGCGCGAGCGGAGCGCAGCGGCGGGCGGCTCGTGCTGCACCGCGTGTGCATAAGTAAGGGAGATGCGGAGTATTTCTGGTGGGTACCTTTACGCGTGGCACCGAGGGGGGATGGGAATGGGGATGGTGCACCGGGGGATGCAGGATACGTGATTGAAATCCACTAAGAAATTGTCGGTATCTGTACAGTATATGTATTAGACTGTGGTTTTATTTGACAAGTCAGTTTTTCGCAGGTATCACACTGTGTATTCCAAACGTGGAATACAGCGGGGGGCGATGTCGGGCGTGGCGGGATGTTGATGAGAAGAAGGTCTTCCTCCGCCGCTGATCTTATCTGCGTATTACCATGGCTCACCTCAAGCTCGTCGTTGCCACCTCAAGCCATGATTGCGGTTTGTGTGAAGGGTCAAACATGCGTCAAAGTTATAAAGCTGGCAATGTCATTGTGGGGGAGGCGTGCGTCAGTTGGTCCCGAACCGCTGCTGAACCTGAACCGAACCTGAACCGGACCAAAAGTCCGGTTTATGGATGTTTCCCTTTGCGACTTAAACGGTGTACCACTATGTACTGAAAAATTCACTTCACATCCATTCTCGTAGGTTGCAACACTATATACCCCTCAGCATCCCCGCGACTCCAAATCCGAAGCGGGGCCCCGGCGTCATTGTCGCTCTTATAGTCATGCAACACGAGATGGGTGTGGTATCTTATATGCTTTCTTATCTTGCCGCAGCCTCAGAGGCAAGAGGCTCGGCCGCGGTGGCTTAAGTAAAGGAGCAGAGAATCACATGCCGATTTCGCATCGGACCGGATATTGTTTGTCCCAGCCTTCAGCGCCTTCCGACGCTTGCACACCATTACCGACTGCGCTCGCCCAGCTGCGCCCGGCTCACATCTTGACATCTGGCCAATGCATGCAGGTATAAAATGTGACGGGGAGTGACAGGACGCATCAAATCGAACCACCATGAGTCGTAAGAGCGCCCACCCTCAGAATCTGGGACAGACTCAAAAATTTCCTGTATCTGCTAGGCCTATCGTCCCAATATTTTACACATTATTGGTGAATGCTTCGGCATGGGTAGACTTTCGCATTCAGCCACTCCTTGCTCGGTTTCCTTGGATTCCTCCGGATGTGCCCAGAAATTGCCATTTTTGTTCAAAGCGTGACCTTGGACAGCCACTAGCGGGACAGTAGCGTGACCAGAGCAAGGGAAGATAAAATTGACCACCACACACTTGGATTTGCAGGTATGGCCATATTCTTCTGACTGCAGCAAATTACAGCCCAGGAAAGCTTAATTCTGTCAAGTGCTCCCCTTTCCGCCAGCTTCCTGCCCAGAAATTGCCATTTTTGTCCAAAGCGTGACCTTGGACAGCCACCAGGGGGACAAGGTCCGAAAAATAGGATTTTTGAGGGCCAAAGTGCGAGTTCGTGGTCAGAAGCCCCGGCAACTCTGACCAAGCCCGGACAAGGCGCAAAAGAGGTAAATAATTAAGCTCGGGAAGGTGACAAAGACGCAGGGCTTGCGGAAGGCCCTGGGATCCCGCGCAACTAAGAAATCGTCAATATTTCACAAAAATGCCATTTTGGTGGTGAGCACGTGACCACCCTTGTCCGATATAGGATTTTTGAGGCCTGAATCTGGGATTTTGGGCGGACAAGCCTTGGCGGGAGCTTCCCGGAGCCTGAGCGCATTCGGAGAGCTGGAGAAAGATCTCAAGGCCTGTTGATTTTATCTCGTGAACCAAATGAGATATCACTCTCTGGCTGTTAGGCCATTGGTTACAAGCTCATGAGGAGCTCTACTGTAGGTACTGTATTTATACTAAAATCCTATTTTTCCTGTATGTTCCGGCACGTTCCTTCCGATTCCATATCTGTCAGCATTTAGTCAGCACCTCGGCCATCTCTCGGGCTTGTGCTGGATTGCCAATCTCCAACAAGGCCTTGCACGCTGATCTCATGCATCTCAGTCTCCAGACCTCGCCGCTCGAACCCTTCCGCGCTGCTCGGGTTAACGGAGAAGTTGTGCAGTGTCATTCGATTTTTCACTCCAAACCGCTGCGTCCCGAGGCTGGGTACAGACGATCTTTTGGGCAAATTTCAGAAGATAGGGAGTTGGTGGCTTTCAGGACGTAGGTACTTCAGCGTCGCGCCGCTCTGAGTGTGGTCGTGGGCCTGATAAATTCGTGCGTTATTCCCTGGAAACAACACGAAACACAGAAACTCCATCATGAAGGAACACACCCTGCCCCCTTTGTAGAGTAACATGTACGGCTTGTGCCGGGCTTCAATGCCCCAAAGGCCGCTTCTCGCCGCCAGCGGCACCATGTCCTTGCTCCGACGTAGTGCATACTCGCTATCACAAAAAGTAACCGGAAATTGAGTTTTCATGGCATCAATTTGTAGATTTTTTGGGTTCCAACACGGTGGGTGTGTTTTTTAGGATATATGACCTCCCTTCACGCAACCATCGGCTTTGAAATTAGTGTCTATGTGCTCAATAAATGGATAAATTTGATCGCACGTGATTCTGCCTCAAACCGCCAAAACTGTTTGAAAACACGCCCGTATACACGCTTTAGATGCCTATTTTGTGCCGGGGAAATATTCAGGGTATGTTTCACACATTTCTACCAGCATGGACAAGGTTAGGAGGCTGATGTATGGCGAGAATAAGCCAAATACTCAGGAGGTCATTTTGGCTCATTTTGTCAAATTCTTTGCACAACATGTTTGGCTTAATTTTGCATCTGAGTGGTTTAGTCTTGAACAAAAGCCAATTAGGACACTCTGGAGAGACTATTACAGCTATTTAAATTACCAATTTGGATAGATTATGTTTTTAATTGGGGTTTACCCGATGCATGTTGCAATTTTGGGGGGTAATGTTGCAGCACTGCTTGCTGGCTCATTCCATGGGAATATCATTGGTTTTAGACCTCTATAATGAGGCCAAGATGCATGAGAGCCCACTCCATGTTCAATCCCCTCTCTATTTAGTCTCAGATTATTTATTTGAGGACAATGTTCTGGGCAGATCGTGAGATGACATAATTGCCATCAGCATCGCTGATCTCTCTCCGGCTCTAGACAGTGCCAGTGATCCCATTCATCCAAAATAAGTTGGGGAATCTGCGTGTAGGATCTTCAGGTGTCTGCCAATAGTTGGTGGTTGAGCTCAGTTCATGTAATCTCCTGTAATAAATCGATTTCCGGTTACTTTTTGTAATAGCGAGTACATAAGCCACATATCCCACGCGAAGGTGGAGTGTTGCAGGGTTCCCCGCATCGGAGGCAGGCTTGATATCCCTCGTCGCCGTACTGGGAGTGTCGCAACTGACGTCCTTATGCTGTCGATTTTCGTCGCGGATCTCATCCAGGCGATCGGCACCCTCATGGACATTCGCTGGCGCTGGTGCACAGCGGCCGCGCAGGACGTCGGTGGCGCTTATGATTTTGGGTGTCAACGTCTTCACTTTCTTCGGCGTCCTTATCGCCTTCCTGTGCTTCTTCGTGATCCTCCTCGTCGGGATTGGCAACGCAGACCACACATCAGTACAAAACCACAATGCTTGGTTGCTCTCGGTAGCGTCAGTAGCCAGGGTAGCCGGGTAGACAAGTCTCCCGGCAGGTTGCGGCTGGTAGCGCCTCGCTAAAGCCTGGTAGCGACTGGTAACACCCCAGCAAGGCGTGGTAGCGCTGAGTAGTTCTCACGTCAACGCTAAGTAACCTGGTAGTGGCTGGTAGAAATTGCTACCAGAGCTACTGCAGCCACTGAGCAATGCTCCCCCGAACAGAATAATACAAAAGTTTTTGAACTGATACTTTGAATGGTATTTTCACATCTTCTGTGCTTCATGTTGATGTGCTACACGCTGCCAGAATCGAACGCAAGACCTTCGCGGAAAACAGAAATTTAAGAGAGTACAAAATTACGACTAGACTGAAGTGCCATTAAAGACCTCAGCAAACAATTCACATACATCATGGTTGTCCCGATCAGGTTAAGTATTCGGTTCTAACTCTGGACGGTGCTACCACTGCTGGCACCACAAATATGAGTTAACATGGGAGCCTAACAGTCTTTATGTCAGTACAGCAAGTCTGCAATAAAATATTAACTACAGACAAAGTAAGGTGGTCCGAGTTCAAGTTCTGCAAGTTGAACTTCGAAGTCTAAAATCAGCATTGGGATCATTTTGAGCAACACTGGAATCGACGAGAAACCCTCAGTTCAGGTCAGTATTTACCAAGCTGCATGTTCATGGTCTCATTACTCCAAGTTCTTACCTCTACAGTGTCTTTGGTAGGATTAGCCTACAGCTCTCAAGCACTACAGAGCACCCACACAAGTCTACTAACAGCTACCAGGTATCCAATACAATGCTACTGACCGCTACCAGGTACCACATACAAAACTACTGACCGCCATCCTGCCAAATCTACCAGCACTACCAAGCCACGTGCTACAACTACCACTGCTACCGATGCTACCAAGCCCTACCAGGCACACAGCGAACTGCTACCAGGGCTACCCACATCCAATAGAACTGGGTGTACGCAACCAAGCATTTTATGTTTTCCTGGTGCAATCACCTGACCCCATACGCCAAAGTTATATCAGGGGGCATTGGGACTCTTCGATGCCTCGATATAGACGCCCACCGCTTTGGCCCGTGTCCTTTCCCGTGCGGAGATTGGTTTGGGTGGTCGAGAGACAAAGTGAGAAACCATCAAACTGTGACTGATGTTGATCGCCGAGTTTGATGGCCGGGTTGCTTGTCGAGGCCTCTCCAGCCTCATAATTAATCATTCCATACGGTCCTCCGGGCACCCCTGGTACCGGGGAAGCGGTAGTTGAACCTCTGGACCCCGATTAGAAATACCCTATGGTTATTCCATGCGATTTTCTTGGCCTCTGCCCAATTGCATTCTTAGTATTCCTGAAGTTCTTCATTTCCTCTCCTCCGGCCACCACTTCGCTGGGTCAAGCAAATCACAAAAATCCTAGGAGCTGCAAGGTGCAAGTAAAGGACTGCGCACTCAGATCTAATCGCAAAAGGAATGCACGACATGGTGCATTGAAGGCATGTGAGAATCATATCGCGGAGCCCAGAGTCATGCTCCTTCTCCGAACAGGGTGTTAATTTGGTGTTGACAATGTCAATGGGCAAACTGAATGCTCAGCATTAAATGTTTCCCGTTGGAACCAATCCTGATTCCTAGGATCTGGGATGCACTTCGAGCGTGCGGGATGCCCGGCTGGGCCGCCAAATAATCGCCTCGGACATTAGTTACTGTGCTGTAGGCGAATCAGATGACCGAACAACGGTGTTGATCATTTTCTAGGTCATCTTGGGGAGCCTTTATCCACGCATAACCCTCTAGGGAGCATAGAATCATTTTGTGTGTCGACTTCTTAACAAATCCGATTTCAGCCACTGGAATTATTACAGAGGTATGAGCTCTTCTCGGGCATCTCGGTGATCCTTTCTTCGCTAATAGAAATATTCTCAGTCGGTCTGACTCGGCGGTACGTTAAGCACGTTATGTATGTGCTGCAATGTCGGAAAATAGTCCTCTGAAATTTGGCTTCCGGTGAACTTTCAGAAGATTAACCCTTGAATGAAATGCCCCCTCTGCGGTGCGATTACCCCCTGTACGTTCGCCTCTATTGTTCAATTCTTTCGTCTTCCCCTCGAAATCATTAATTACAACCTCATTGGTATTGGTAGATAACTCCATTTCATCTATCGCATACTTCGGTGCAGAAGTCGCCCAAAACGACGCGGGAAAGCGCAGTATATCAACCACAGTGAAATTCCGGCATTCAAATAATCGTTCCCTTCGGCGTAGCGACTCGTCTGTGTCCATTTCATGCTCTTTTTTCTTGGATCCAGTGTAAGACAACCCAAGTCGCATTCTGTGCTCTGGAATTGTCCTTGGAAATGGCTTCCACTCTGGAATCCCCGTCACGTATGAGCTTCCCTGTCCTCTGGGCCGGGCTGGACGTTCAGTTATTTTTCTTTAATTTTGAACATACGTCGTCGTAGTACATTCCTGTGGGCGTCAAGGGCCATATTCTGTTCTCGCTAAAGAGAGAATCATTCTCGGTCTACAATTTACTTCTCATTCTCCCTCGCCCCTCCGATCCACTTGCAAGCTGCATTTTATTCAGGGTCAAATCAAATCAGAGGTGCACCGGCAATTCTCAATTGTTTGAACCCTCTGAACCCCGATGGTCACCAATACAATTTCTCGTTGTGCTGTGCCCAGTATTACTTTTATTTTGCAATTATCTCAATTTAGCATATAATTATTGCAACTTGACACTCCCTTATATTCAGTTGCATCGTCTCTGAGTGCCATTTTTCAGCTATGACGCATGTCGGTTGCAGTAAGTTCGGGGCAGGTAAAACCCACCACCGTGTAGCTTTCTATTTGCATACCGGAATGCATGTTAGATTTTGTTCGGAATTTTCACATGTTGCGGCGGCGCTAGAGTATTGAGTGAGCGAGCCGAATTAAAAATATGACAGCAGTACACACCGTGAACTCAATGGAGGGGGCAGCTGGATATGCTGAAATGTGGGCTGGGCGGAGCGGGCTGCCTGTGGGGAGAACGGCTGAGTTAGCGAGTAGATGTGAAAGAAGGGTTCACAACTCACCTTGCTGAGGCCGGCTTCCAACGCGGGATCCCCAGAAACATGCGAGGGCTGCCGCCCAGACCGCCGCACCAAAGGGGGTGTTGAGATCGAGAGCGGCGCGGAGCGCGCGGAGATGGACGCGAGTGATTGGACCGCGCGGAGGGCGCTTGAACGATACGCCCGCCTTGTCGGCCGCCTTCTTCAGTGCGGGAAGGCAGCCGTCGTGCGGCTTTTGCGCAACCTCTCTAATACATTCCATTCAGACCTGATTTTCTGATCAAGCTGTATTGCCCCATCTTCTGAACTGATTACAAGCAAGATAGACTCAATTATTCGTAGATATGGCTCTTCCTGTCAAGTGGCGGTGCTTTTGTCCTTTTCATGTATGATATAGGATATAAAACAAAGAAAAATTCGACTGTCTTAATTTTTAGTTTTATTCGAGTCTGACATTGGGAGACCAGCCCTTGATCGATCCGGCAGCTTTGTCCTTGTTTGTTCTCGATTCCAATTCCATCTTGCATGTTCCACTGTGTAGTGGTTCTCTGAGGCATTGTACGAACTTCATTTGGCAGAATAAATTGCTCATATACAGTGGTGGCGAAAAATACTGCAACATGGTGTTCTGAGCTTGTGACTGGTCAAATCGTCTCGGATCAAAGAGAGGACATGAACTTCGAGGGATTTGAAAGATTTGAGACACTGGCCGGGTTCAAGAGCACCGGTCGCGGGATCGCCAACTTCTGGGCTACGCATGTGAGCAGGGAACACATTCATTCAATGACGGGTACAGGAGCAACGGGTGAGCTTCCTCTGCACGACGTGCATGTAGGATTGTGTAACCTCATCCGCTAAACATAGATATCCCTCCAAACGAGTCTCAAAATGATATGCAGACCGCCGTTTCGTCTCAGCCGGTCTCTGGGCGCATTTTGGACGAGAGTATTGAGGAGGAGGTGAATGAAGGTGACGAGGATGATGAGGTCCATCTGGACGCGGAACAAGCAAAGGAATATAATTCAAGCCTCCGGAGCAGCTTGATCGCACCACAAGAAATCAATCGAGTCTATGTAGAACTGCCCGGACGACGCTGAACATGAGAGAGAATGTCCCAGATCTTGTGCCAATATGAACTTCTTTGTGATCCATCTCGCAAGGCCGTCGTTCTCCCTGCAATTTAATTACCCACGAGACCGTCGAAGTCGACTACGACGCAGATCGTATGTGCTGATTTAACATGAACCCGTATTCACTCATTTTCTAGCAGCATTTGTCGGTGTTGACCTGTCCTCGTTAAACCCCACTGCGATGCGCCAGCCATTGACCACTCAACGTGCCATTCAGGCAGCAATTGCTGCAGTCCCAATGCTTGAGCCTCCTCCCAAACCATCCTCGTATTTGCACCGACCGAAGATGACGGTGACTGCGAGTTAACGGAGATAGCGCGTCCTTCCAAGAAAGCGCGGCTGCCGGAGGCGGATTCAAAAACCAAGCGGGCAGCGCGACGCTGCGCCCTCTGCGCTCATGCCAAAATGCAGGTGGACCCGCAGCCAAGCAAAGTAAGCTCTGATCCATTCTTGCGTCCGATGTGTTGCCATTGATGTCGGACAGTATAACGAGAAACATTGAAATGGGTAACTCAGTTGGGTGAACACTCGGGATTTGGATCTGAGAAGCTGAAAGTTGGATCTTGTTCCTTGAGGGCTCAACAGAGTGGAAAATTCACGGTCCATTGTGGAGCGAACCTTTCCGAGCAAATATAATGTAGCAGCGTGTTCAGCCAATGGGATAACCGCTTAATGACTTCATGCATCGCTGAACTCGACAAGGTGAGCTCCAGAAATCTGGGTTCGGGTCCGACGAGCTGAAACTGATAGTATGCTCATTCATTCCAGTTGCCATTCAGGACGTTTCAGCTGTTTGAAATGTGTTCAACCGCTCTGCCTGTACGTAAATCCACTCGGGGTTGATGGTTTGACCTCACTTGGACCATATTTCTCTTCTTCACCGGACCTCAGGATGCCGTGCTGCCTGCTCGATGAATGGCCAGGTAAGCGGGGTCATCCAATTTTTATACTTCGCCTGTTTCAGGGGATTTTTAAGCTTCCTCCTCCGTGTCTCATTCTTCTTCTGCTTGCGCTTCTCTGCAACATATCTTTCCGCTATACGATTGGGTCGTGTGGCCTCGGCAAAGGAACCCTCGAGTCGTTTATTCAGCCCATCTTGTAAGCGGAACTCCGATATCTAGCGTACAGAAATCAGCTAATGCCTAATAACCAGGAGTGTAATGGATACTTCTAATGAGAAACCACTCGAATATATTACGTGTTATTAGGAAGCCGGGTTTCTCAGGAAACCGTTCCGGGATCAAGCCGGGATGGCCGGCGCCCAATATGGCAGGATTGATGGATTCAACGAGTGATTGATTAATCGGTAGGTCGGCCGTGGTAAGAATTGCGGACTGGGATTAATTGGATTTAACAAGGATTATTTGCTAGTCGAGAGAAGTAAAAACAGGCAAAAGGGAGATTCGAAACCTCGACCACCGCAGAGGGTGCAGAACGAGACAAAAGCGACAATACTCGCTGACGAAAAAAGTAATTGCGCATGGTCGTTCTCAGTATCCTGGGTACCGAATCACTCCAAACAACTTGTGGACCGAAACTATGAGTGAATAGAAGATATTTAGGCATGTTCGGAAAATTCTAAAAATAGAAATTCTGGAGATACAGCACGTTTTTGCTCAGAATTTGAAACTGGCTTTTTATAGAGAGGGTGTAGGTAAAATTTGGTTGCACATTCTGAAAGTGCTCGTCAAGTAGTGCCGAATACCACTTTGAACCATATCAATACCTAGTGATTTGAGCTCACAATCGCCCTTAGAAAAGTGCTATTTTTGCCATTTTTGCTCAAAATTGCTTATTTTGGCCATCTTCTAAGGGCGATTGTGAGCTCAAATCACTAGGTATTGATATGGTTCAAAGTGGTATTCGGCACTACTTGACGAGCACTTTCAGAATGTGCAACCAAACTTTACCTACACCCTCTCTATAAAAAGCCAGTTTCAAATTCTGAGCAAAAACGTGCTGTATTTCCAGAATCTCTATTTTTAGAATTTTCTGAACATGCCTAAATATCTTCTATTCACTCATATTTTCGGTCCACAAGTTGTTTGGAGTGATTCGGTACCCAGGATACTGAGAACGACCATGCGCAATTACTTTTTTCCTCAGCGAGTAGATGTTGAGCCACAAGGCCGACAGCAGTGGGTTAAATACATCGGTGCAGTGGATGGAACGTTGTGCTGCTGCTGAAATCACGATGGCTTGTATCCTATACATTAAAGGACAAAGAGCACTGCCACTAATAATGCCAGGTGATAAAGTCCCATGAAAATGAATACGCTACGGCCTCGGACTGGATCTCAGACTATGAATACACAAGAATTTCTTCGAGGATATACAAGACGGCGACCACAGATATAATTGATTTGAGGTACATAGATTTACAATGCAAGACAGATGGAGGATCCTGCGTTCAGAAAGTGAATGGTGGAAACGACCACCGGCCTCCGGTCCAGGACCTGCCTTTATATAATTGCACCGTGCTGTGCCTAATGTCCCTCAGTCTTGTCACCTGCGACGACTGAGGGGTACGTGTATTGACTTTGTTTCGTTTACTGTATTACTTACATGTCCATAGTATCGCACTATCGTGCTCTTAGGTACTATTAATTTAGTCTTGTCACCTACAACGACTGAGGGTATCACGCTATCGCGTTCTTAGATTTCTGATACCTGCCACATGTTTTGTCAAATGCGACACATTGCCGTTTTGGTAATGTGCCCCAAGCGGTCTGGGGTAATAAATTGAGCGACACATCACATTAATCTAAGATCTGTAACTGATCTGGAGTGGAACCACAGTGCCGGATCCCACTTGCCAGGCTCGTTCAACGCCGTCCTGCCCGCTTATCTTCCAGAAACGCCTGGCTGGCAAGTGAAGGGGCAGCCAATGCCGCACCGCTGGCAAATCAAACAAAACAGTAAGTGACTTTTACAACGTCGGAACGTTAAACATTACTCCCCCCTCCGCCTCTCCTTTGCTTTCAGATGTCGATCCTTTTTATTCTCAACCCCGTTTCTGCCCTCTCGGGCCACCAAGGTACGCTGATGTTTGTCGTGTAACCTGTGAACAACAGCACGTATAAGTCTGGTTTGCAGTGGACGATCACTTGCCTGCACTACCCGACCCTGGAATATAAAATGCCGAGCGCTACCGCCGGTGACAGATCCAACGTTAACGAGGTGGGGGTCCCACCTTTCTATTTATCTTGTCTGCGTGCTATATCATAGCACCGATTTTGGTTTGTCCTGATGCTAATTCATAATGATGTAGTTCAATTGGAGGTTGACAGGGTGGTCGGGTAATATTCAGTAAATTCTTGGAGCAAGGCTGATGCTTTCCGGCGCACAGCGTGCCGCAGCGCTGTGTGGCACTAAGCAAGGTCGATACCACCACTGCGCGATTGAGGACATACCAGGTAAGCCATCAAGCCCCCGAACTCACTGAATATCAGGTCAGTGAATATTTTGGGTGTCATGTCTTTCGCACACGCCGGAACTACGCACGTCAACTTCTTTCGAGCGCATGATTTATTTTTTGTACAAAGGAACCCTCATATTGATAGATTTGGTGTATAGCGACCCATGACAGCAGTATTGACTCTTCCGCACAGTCAGCCTGGTGGGCAGCATATACATTTCGAGCACCTTTCCCGTGGGATAGGCGAAGAATTGGGAGCAGGCAACTCAAATACGTTGCGAGTCAACCAAAGTTGATCGGGTTCCAATTGAGCTTACACGTGATCATCATGGCGGATCAATTGGAATTACCCACCACCATAAATTCTCCCGCTGCCTCAGCGGATCTCTAGGTAGTTAATACCGCGCTTGACCTCCACCTCCGCGAAAGCACAGACTACCAAATGTGTCGTATCGAACTCACGGAAACCGAAGGGCCTTCGGCCGTCCGAATGGGACAGGTGATGTCGAATGAGATCCCTGCCATGGGAGAGGTTTCAGAGCTTCCCCCTCAAGCCTATGGGTCAGTTTTTGGTATTGGAAACGTCGCATAATTCTGATTAATCCTTTGCTCACCGCGTTGAAACCTACCGCCGATGGGATTCCGATGACCAGCGGGGACGGAGTGACTCGCCGCGCGCATCGGATTTACGCCACCTTTGTCGGGGATTATCCCGAGCAGGTGCTCGTCACAGCTGTAAAAACTGGGGAGTGCCCGACATGCGAGGTTCCCCGTGATGAGCTAGGCGCAGATACTGAATTCCCTGTCCGGGATCTCCAGCCTGTAGTGTTGCCGCCGGCTATAGCCGTTATTTTTTGGAAATGATGTAGCACAGGGAATACATTAGAGAGAATTCTGAAAAAATTTGGGCATCTAAAGCACCCTGAAAGCCGACGAGTCTTCCTTTACTACTAAGCATCTGACCAAGATATCGCGACGATATCTGATTTAAGCCGTTTACAAGCCGATTTGAGCCGTTTATAAGCCGATCAAATATCGAAGGACGCGTTGCACAAAACACTTAATGTTCGCAGTATACCCCACGGCTTTCAGGGTGTTCTAGATGCCAAAATAATTTCAGAATTCCTCCTCATGTATTCCGGGTGCTACATCAATTTCAGGAAATCAGTCGGCTGAGCCGGCGGCAACACTATCTCCAGGACATCCTGGCAGCGCTGGACTCGCTCGATCAGAGGCCCGTCATTTATGCGCAGGCATGCGCTGAGGCGGGGATAAAGCCCATCTACCCTCCATTCTAGGAAGACGTGCCATACACGAAATATTCCAGGCAATCAGTCCAGATATCCTCCAGACCGCAGACTAACCATAGATGGATCCAGGTGTTCAAGTTCTTAAATATAGTGCTATTATTCCAGACAGTACATAGAGTAGAGCATGGGGTTGGGTTCATTATCCCCCATTCCCATCGCCCTGCGGCCTGGAGTTCAGCGGCTTACGGATGTCGCCCCCGCTGATCTCTCCGCACCCACAAATATATGGCTGTTTGGACCTCCTTAGACGTGAAGCAGCGGAGAACAAGAAGAGAGTCGCTCACCTCAGTCTCCGCCCACCCAAGTGATACGAAGGCTGAGGGGAGGCCACCCGATGGTAGGGTATTTATACTACTACAAGTGCTGTGCACTACCGCAAAAGGAATCGATAAATACATATGAAACACGGTGTAACTTGTCCGTGCTGTGAAAGCTGCTGTGGAATGTATTATGGCTGTACCATGAGCTGTGTTCCAGGGATTTTTGGAGTATATGTGTGCGTGTAGCATACCGTGAAGTTTTGCCGTTCAGAGGCGATAGACGGACTGAGTAAGTAGAACCGAAAGCCGGGCAAGATTTTTGGTCCGGTCATTCGAGAATTAACTGCCTGCTAACCTGTGACTTTACGGGCGACCAACTGTGGCGTGCCTGAGGAAAAGCAGAAATGCCGCCGCAGTATTAGGAACTGATTGAGGTAAAAGCAATCACGTCTGAGTACAGCTAGCAGTACCGAGGTGCGAATGGAGCCATACTCGGGCTTACCAAAAGTAACTGGAATTTCGGTTTCAAGGGTTTCTAACCCAAATTTGTCCCATTTTTGTGGTCAGATTGTCGATCTATGATAGGTTTGCGATGTATTAGCACACTCGAACCCAAGGTGCAACATCCCATACCAAGTGCATTATTGAATTTTAAAATTGATCGAAAATTGAGCATATTTCCCTTCCTGTGGTTGTCTTGATGGTATTTCTGGACATCTTAAAATCTGATAATTAGCTATAGACCTATAGAAATATTCACAAAAAATCGAGGCGGTTTACAGAAATCTTAAACGGCTCCACAGATGAATTAAAAGAGGGCGTAAATCAACGCCTTGATCAAAAAATGTTTTAGATCCAGATTTTCACAACAACGAAAGTGCAGTAGATGCCGTTTTTTGGTTGCATATGTTGAGGTATGTTCCTTTCCAAATTCTAGACCAATAAACCGCCAATGGTTGCCATATCCTGCCGAGGAACACATATTCCGGTTACTTTTGGTAAGCCCGAGTACAAAGGTCAATAATTTAGTAGAGGACAGCGAAACCCGAGATATAACTGCACTGATATGCCGGTGAATGTCCGTTGATTGAAGATTTTATCCGAATTCTCGAATCCAAAGGTTCCCAAGTCAGCCGCCCAGATATATCGTTTGTAGTGTATTCGAACCTTTGAATATGACGGGTCTGGAGGCCGAATAGAAAGCGTGATGGTGGCGAGAAGCAAGGAGGAATCGGGGCTTCAAAATTCGGTGATTGCCGGCATGCCACGTGTTCCAGCCGTCTCTCTACGCGTTGGTTGGGGCCCATAACCTGTTGGAGGGTATATCCAGTGAAGTGTAGCAGCAATGTGCGACAAGTACAAAGACGGGATAGTGATTAATTCATTGGGTCCGTAACTTCATGACATGAGGTATTTAAACGGGTCTCGGTTCGGACTCCAACACGTCGCCCTTGATCCACTCTCCAACTGGGCCGGTAATCTAATCGTGTCTCGACTCTAATTTACAACTTCCAACACACCCCCTGAATCACATCGAGAAGTCGGATTCGTCAGCCTCGTTCAGCGACATCCCTTCGAATGCTGACTGAATTTCGTTAACTGTGGCGCTGTTCCTCTTCTTCTTCTTCTTTTTCTTGGTGGGCATGCTGGTGATGCTGGACACGGTGAGCGTGGGGGAAGGGGGGAAGGGCCCTGGATCGACTTCGGGGGAGACAACATGAGCGAAATGTTGTGGAATGGGATGGACAGTATCGCCAAGGGTGGAAAACCATGCGTCGCAGACAACTGGGTCCATGGTGTCGATGTTCAGCTCGGTGGGGAGGTCAAGAATGGCGGACATGACGTGATTCGATGGTTCGTTGGTGCTCTCTGAATCGTGTTCTGCTTCAGCTGTATGAGCGCGCTGCTCGCGATCGCGAATGATGCGGCGGCGCACGTCATCGGGCATGGCGGAGACGCAGTGCTGCGAGTGTTGAAGTAGTGGCTCGGCTGGCCATATAGCTGGCAGTCGGGCTCACGCCCGACTGCGTAGACCTACCCCTTAATTTGTATCACCTGGCTCAAACCTGGCTGCCGGGCTCTTAGTTACCGAGCATCCTTATATACAACCTACGTATTGAGACGAGCTTCAGTTGTTCACCGTATTGTGCCCAACTGAGGTTCGTCTCTTTATCTCTTTATTTATTCTTCTCATACTTATTTCATACCTAGTTATATCTTTTATAGGTGTGGAATATATAGTTGTTCAACGTATCGTGCCTAACTGAGTTATATCTTCGCTATTGAATGGTTTAATTCGCATTTTGGAAGAGAAGAAAATTTTCGCGCGGATCCTTATGACACCGGGGATCATGACCGAAGACAGCAAGCGAGAGGCTTTCTGAAAAATCGACTCTGTGGATATAGGCAGTATCCAAAAACAATGATAGTAGCATGAAAGTACTTGTAAAATACACCACAATGGCTCAAGTGGCTGCAGCGCAAACTCGCTATTGTGTCTGTGCCGTCTCATCGCGCAAGTCGGGATATGCACGCTCGGCTTTTCCGGGCCTCTCGGATGTTCCAGACTCGTGGGCGATCTTTCAATGATACTAATTTTAATTAAATATCTTGGACGGTTCCTGTGTTGCCATTCCAGCTAGAGCCCCAAGTAAAGATTCACACTTGACTTGTGCCAACGTAATTTGGCTGGCAATTTTTCATTTCTGTTACAGTTCCAGAGCCTTGAGGACAGAGCAAGGATAATGAATGAATATATTCAGCAAGCAGCGGCCTCGGCATTTATTTAGAGCACTACTGTAGGTCTACATCTCCGTATCGTTACCACTGTCAGTCGGTTTTTCAGGCGGTATGCTCTTCTTGGTCTTCTTCTTTACATATACCGGCAATGGTCGGCCACTTGTCGGCCAGCTGAACTCGATATGTGAGACACATGTCGGCCTCAGCTGGCAGTCAGCTGTGTTGAAGCTGGCCACCAGCATCAATCTCCTAAACTAAGTGGACCAGCACCCCTATTCCAGAAGAAACAGCTCAGACCCCTTCAGAATTAGATTCCCCAGCTCAAACTCCCTCAGAACTGGAGTCCACCTCTCTGGATGACACTCTTGGCTCATGGGACTCCTTGCTTGGTGATGAACTTCCAGATGCAGAATGCACAGAGCCACAGGAAGAGAATGGAGATGAAGAGGACATGGAACTCAATTCTGAAACTGCTTTGGATTCTTTTGCAGAATTTCTTGTTGCTGCTCAGAAAGCAGAATGTTTCTCCTCCGGCTGACAACAGTCCTGAGAGTCTTGCTGAGAATACACTTGATCAGCTCACTTATCGCAATTTCCCTGCTTTATAGCGTGCAGCTGATCGACTTGAGCTTGAAAGCAAGAAATTCCAGGAGGAGCAGTTGGTCTATTTCCCTTTGATAATGTCCCTAGCCATCAGAAACCTGCAGCAGATGCACTCTCAGCCAGAAAAATGCCCAAGGGACCAAGTAAGACCTGGGGCCAATCACCCAGAATGCGGGCAGGAACATTACCTGGGGGAGCTTGTCAGGAATTTTATTATCCTGAAAATCATCCACAGATGCCTGGATGGTTCAAGGGCATGGAGCAAATTTTAGAAGAATGGGGGACTGTTTCAGACTGGCTTGTTAGCTCAGTGTCCAGGTTTCAAATGTGAAGCAGGGGCAACTAGCTGCTGTTGCCGTAGAATTCTATTCAATCAACCAGATTATCAATCAGAAATCTGCACTTCAGGAACTTATTGAAAGTCGTGGTCATATTTGTGACTTCTACCCTAAATACCACTGCGAACTCAATTTTATTGAAATGTACTGGGGTGCAGCAAAATTCAAGTATCGAAAGTCCCTTCGCACAAATAATATTGGTGAAATGTCAAAAGGTGTCTGGATGAAGTGCCTCAATTGTTTATTCTTCGGTTTTCTAACAGGGCTGCCCGATTTATATCAGCTTATTTTCTTGGAGGTACAGGGCAGGATTTGGGTTATGTACAAAAGGAATACAAAAGCCACAGGATGCTACCCTACAATGCAATAGAATTGATGAGACAGTCTGTACATATGTAGTTTCCTTGTTCTCTGTTTGATATACTTTTTTGCACCAATTTATTCAATTTTTTTCTCCAGCTCAAGATTTGGACTGTCACGTGTCACATTGTCACAGCTTATGTAAAGGTGCTGGGTTCCCACGCTCTCCACCTTAATTGTAGTCCAGTGACGGGTGTCACGCCAATGCTTCTGCAGAGGTGATGGCACGGATACCAACATGCCACAACAAAGACATGAGCAACGTCCCCTAAAATTAAAATTAAAATTAAAAAAAGAACCCGGGTGGGAGGCCACATATTGACGAACCTCGAAATGGACCCTACCCAAATCCGAGTTATTGTACCTTTCGAACGCCATCGCAATCTTGTCTTCGGTGACAGTGCGCGGTGATGCAGTGGAAAGCACGTAAAAAGTTCATTCAAGACCGGCGTGAGGTCTATGAGATACCCCATGAAGCAGCGAAGCGTCTCTGGCCTGTGCAATAGTCGGCAACAAAATGCGTGAAGAAGAGAACCGAGGGACGCACGTGTCGCGATACACATTCGCCACGAGGTTCCCGAACCACACGGGTATACCCAAAGCGCCGATGACGGGAGCTGCGCCTGCTGCAATAGTTGCGCCGAAGAGACCAATCGCGGTCTGTGCCGCTTGAAAATCCTCGCTGCGGACTGATTAATATCCGCAGCAACATCGATGGCGTAAATCACACCTCCTAAACCACGACTTGGCTTCCGCTTCATCGGCCGTTGCGAGCTGCGCGATTTCCTTGACCTGGTTCATAAATGTGGGGCTCATAAGATGCTGCGGTAAATGAGGTCAAGCGAGAGTCGGCAATCGGAGACACACATTCTTTCGAACTCGAGCACTTCGAAGGCCTGGCATCCCCATGTCCTTCAGTGCCACAACAGAAATATTCTGGAACATGTTGAATGGATCTGCAGATGGGGTTGGCTGTGATTCCTAGAAAAAATAGCCCTGTACCATTTCTCAATGTTGTTCAGACCGGCCTGGATGGACTCACTCATGTCCGCAAATTTATCGGTGGCGGCCATGTTCTCCCACGTGCGCGTCAAGAGTTCAAGGAGAGGTAAAGTCCTCCACACAGTAGGATATTTGGCACTGGAAAATGATTGTTGGATGTTTGCGGGCTCCTAAGGAATTTCACGCCGTCTCATCGAGCTATGTACAACATATAATCAAGTAAGAAATACCTGGAGAACTTCGTGCATTTGCTCAATCTTCATCCAATCGGCAGTAGGAAGTTCGAAGTCACTGTAGGACTTCTTCGGAAGTTTCGGAACTTCCGGGCTCTCTTCGGCCAAAAGAGCAAAGCGATTGACCGCCTGCACCATGATCAGATTAAGGGAAAATGTTGCAAGATTCACGGAGGGGACGTAATTTCAGAAGCCTTTCCAAGAAGATGAAAAGCGGCACCCATCGAGTGGGAATCCAACCTAACAATTGAAGGGTAGGCACACCAGTTTCGACGCACATTTTTTTGAAGAAGGCCTGGGCCTGAGGCGACAACCAGATCTGTTACAAGAACGAAGCTGTTATTGCCATCATAAGCAAGATGTAAATACATTGAATACCTGTTTGACGAGTGCAAGTGTAGCCTCTGCATGGGATTCCGCCTCGTATGAAAACGGTCTTGCGTTATTAGAGTCCAAGGTAAGCAACTAGTCCCATTTCATTTCATTCAATCCTCATTTGTTCTAGTTTGATTTATACTACGTCGCTCCTGATCCAGTGGTTTCCTCTGAAACTGTTGTTGTGCAAGGTATGCAGCGGCTTTTCATGCAACCTGACATGCAGCTTATATTATCCAGACCTGCCGTTCCCATCCAGTACGGTCGCAACTGGGTAAAGTCACTGGTTCAGGCACGCAAGACCCAAGACTCATCTGTCACTGATCCTCGGGCGGAGCTTAAGGCGTACCTCAATTCTCCATTGGAGGATGTGGACGATGTTGTGTCGTCGTAACTTTTGATCGGCACATCCCCTTCCCTCGAAATTTGGTATGAACAGGCCCCAGAGGTCGTACTCCATCCCCCAATACCCAAATCTCACAATTTTTGACTTCCTACCCTTAAAAAATCCAAGTGGCCGAAGGCCTCAAATTAAGGCCTTCGCCCTTCGACTGCGGGCCCTGGTGCTCTATGAAAGAGTCATCCACGTAATCGCTATCATCCACGGCGGCTCCGATAATAATTCTGTGGACGGGATTTGTGGACGCAGTATTTCAAATTTGTGGACACAGACTTATTTGTGGACTCTTTGTGGACTCTTTGTGGACGCTGCCCGTTTGCGGATCATTTCTGGGCCGACCCTGTCAGGAACCATAAATGATGTCCACAAATGTCAAATGATATCCACAAATGTATCCACAAATGCGTCAACAAGCAGGCTGGAGTAATGTTCCTGAGGGCGATCTCAGAATCTGAGGAAACAGACAGCTTCGTATTAGCCCCAGCTATAATCTCCGGCGCATGCTGTCTTGCAACAGTAAGCGAGGCAGGCCACTGATTCATTCTCCCCGGACCCGGGCCGGAGATCAGGAAGGCGGAAAGAGAATTCCGAAGCCCGTCGGGGCCGGGATACCAGAAGCCAAAATGGTATATAAAGCCTGCAGTTTGAGCCACATTTCCCTCATTCCTTCGCGGAAACAGGCTCTGGATTATTGGAGTTGGTGCAACCTTGCCACTTGCGCCGACTTCATGTATCCGGGCTCTGGTCAATGGGCCTGGCGGTGCGGGATCTATCCAGTGGAGCTCTGGATTATTGGATTGAGTGCAACCTTGCCAGTTGCATCGAATTCATGTATCCGGGTTCTGCTAAATTGATCGCAACACCGGTGGAGCCAAATTCTTCCAGTGCGGCTCTGGAGTATTGCAGTGAGCACAACCTTGCCAGTTGTGTCAACTCCATGTATCCGGGTCCCAGTCTCTTGAAAGAATCGTTGGATTGAGTGCGACCTTGTCAGTCGTGCCGAATCCCCTTATTTGGGCTCTGGGGGATCATTGGATCGGTGTTCCGTGTCCATTTCGGGTTCTGGGGGATCAATCACAACTCAATTGCCTAAGTGCCAAACACCGCAGAGTTTCACTTCTATTTTAGCCTTCTTTTGATGTCGCTCACAAATCTCCCCTAGGAAGACATTTCGGCGACAAGGATGAAGAATTTGTGCGTGGCCTATTTATGACCTAAACGACTCCAATAAAGAAGGTCAACGTAAGTTGCAACCCACGCTAGTACCATTTGTTCATCCTGATTACATCAAATAGCAGACAAGATAATCTCACGCTAATCAGGAAATTTCAAGGGCAACTTCCAAAAGGTGCGGTGCTTGTCGACGTTTAATGACAGCTCCCTGGGAGGAGAAGAATCCCAAGGCGCGGGGGCTCTTCTCCTCTCAGGGAACTGTCATTGCATTACGACGAGCACAATTCTCATTCTGATCTGCGGTTACTCTGTGCTCCTTAACGATTTTCAGTGCAGGATTACTTGTAATTGGGGGTTGGTACATGATGACCAGAGCCACAAGGAAGTGTTGCGAATTTGGTCAACTAACGATTATCTCCCTGACCTTTGTCTCGTTTCATTTGAGGCAAAGTAATCTCGCACCACCTCAATCAGCACTCTGAATGAATAACCCTCCAACACGCACTCTCATATGGCAATTTAAGTTAGTAGGTTGGCCTCCTCTGCTGATCTGACGGATGCTCAATTTGGACTTACTCTGAGACTTCATGGCAAGACGGTCCCGAGGATCGAGGTTGTATAGACTGGTAAGCTGCGATCTCTATCTGGGTTCTCAGCGATAACGCAAACTGCGCTCATTGTTTGGGTTCTAGGGTCTCGAGGGCCAAACTGCGACCTCTGTTTGGGTTCTGTGGACTTGCGGTCGTGGTTTAGCAACCTGCGACTTCTGTTTGGGTTCTGGGGCTAGAGGTCGTGGCCCGGCAAACTGCGACTTCTGTTTGGGCATCAGGGGGCATCGGTGTCGTGGCCTGGCAGGCTGTGACTCTTTGTTGGGTTCTGGGGGCTTGAGGTCGTGGTTTGGCAAACTGCGACTTCTGTTTGGGTTCTGGGGGCTAGAGGTCATGGCCCAGCAAGCGGCGACTTCTGTTTGAGCATCAGGGGGCTTGAGGTCGTAGCCTGGCAAGCTTCGACTTCTGTTTGGGCATCAGGGGTCGTGGCCTGGCAGGCTTTGACTCTTTTTGGGTTCTGGGGGCTTGAGGTTGTGGCCTGGCAAGCTGCGACTTCTGTTTGGGCATCAGGCGGCATCGGGGTCGTGGCCTGGCAAGCTTCTACTTCTGTTTGGGCATTAGGGTGCATCTGGGTCGTCACCTGGCAAGCTGCGACCTCTGTTTGGGTTCTGGGGGCTTGACGTCGTGGCCTGGCAAGCTGCGACTTCTCTCTGTTTGGGTTCTGGGGGAACAGATTGAAATTTGGCCTGGCCAGTCACAACTTCTTTCTGGCCAGTCGAGGATGCTTTGGGCCGATGGTAACAGGACAACCTGGCCAGTTGTCTTGCCTCTGTCGTGACTTCATAGCGGGAAACAATCTGCCAAATTGTTTGCGTGATGGTGTGCTCGGTTGGTTGTGGGCTGTGTGGCCCACCTGATGAGTTCAAAAGAACGAAACCAACTAGTGGGAAAATAAAAAATCCTTCTTTATAGGAGACAAATCCATGATAAGCAATTACAGACTGGTGACACTCTTGAACTGCGATTACAAATTAATGACAAAGACATATTCATTGCGCTTGATGAAAGTTGCCCCATCTATGAAGGGCAGGAAGACTGAGGATCAAGTTAAGCTTGTAAAATTTCTATTGAACTATGCAGAAGCTGCAGAGGAGGACGGGGTCATAGTAGTCCTTGACCAGGAAAAGGCTTATGATAAAATCAACCACAGTTACCTACGCAGTGTCTTAGAACACATGCGCTTTCCCCCGAAATTTTGCAACACAATTAGAAGTCTCTACACGAATGCCGAGACAGTGGTGATCATAAAGGGGGAGATAAGTGAACCCTTCCTAGTCATTCGGGGTGTAAGGCAAGGAGATCCGCTCTCATGCTTATTATTCAACCTAGCCATTGAACCCTTAGCCTGTTTGATACGGAACTCTAATCTTAAAGGAGTGAAAATCCCTGGTACAACAAACCAGGATCTCGTAGTATCTCTCTTTGCAGACGATACATCAGTTTACCTTTCATCTAAAGATTCATTATCCTCACTCGGGGAAATTCTACATCTATGGTGCACCGCGTCGACCGCTAAATTCAACGAACACAAGACTGTTATCCTGCCATTTGGACGAGCGACATACCGATCCAAAGTGCTACAAGAGAGAAGGATCAATAACAACACCCGAATCGGATCAATTGAAGAAAGTATCAGGATTATACCAGATGGCCAAACTTGCCGTATGCTAGGCGCATGGATTGGGAATAAGGTTCCATATATCACACCATGGCCCTCAGTGCTGGAGAAAATTACCAGTGACCTCGAGAGGTGGAAAGCATCCACACCAAGTCTTGAAGGCAAACGACATATCATAAACATGGTCATTGGAGGCCGAACCCAATACTTGACAAGGGTTCAGGGTATGCCCCAGGATATTGAAGATACACTAATCAAGGTGGAGAATGTCTTCCTTTGGGATGGAAAATAAAAGCGAGAATAGCACACGAATCTATGGTTCTGGACATTACTGACGGTGGAAAACAAATCCTGGATATACCAGCGAGAAACGAAGCCATTGATCTATGGAATTTACAGTCATACCTAGTACAGAGTAATAAACGAGTGTCTTGGTGCTATTCCGTCGATTACATTCTTCCAAAATTTTTAGAGATAAGTTATGTCAACGCTCGACCTGGTCAAATTGGACTTTTTCGGCCCATAGGAGGTTCTTTATTCTTTTCTCGAGGCGTTCCTCGATTTCTCGGGGCATGCCTTGCACTTTGATCAGGTATTGGGTCATGCCTCCTACTACCATAAGGACTATGAGTCGGCGGCCTTCCATCGTCGGATGCCCAAGTTCCCATTGGTCCAGGGCTGCATCAGTTTTCTCAAGCGTTCGCGCCCAGGTGTCTACCTGCACTACACCGTTCCCGACCCAGGCTCCGAGGGTGCGGATAGGTTCTCCCTCTGCCGCTATCTTAATGTGCGCAGGGACAGTCGTCCCGCCCTCACCATTTACGCATCGTGTCTCCCGTACGTCGTCGCGGTATTCGGGGTTACCTATTGGTATTATTTCTGTTTTGTTTATGTTGAATTTCGCTCCTGATGCCGTGCACCATTCTTCCAGTATCTCTACCAGTCTTCCAAAGTCGTCTTCCCAGTCAAGGTACACAAGCGTGTCGTCCGCAAACAATGTTGCTATAAGTCTTTCTTGGGCACCGGGTATTTTTAGGCCTTTTAGGTCCGACTTTCGGAGAGACTCGGCTAGTGGTTCAATAGCCAGGTCAAATAGGAGACAGGAGAGAGGGTCTCCCTGACGCACCCCTCTACGTTCCTTCGCCTTCTGGAGGTCCGCGGCGAATTCGTTCTCCTTCAAGCTGGCATCCGACTGCGTGCGAAGAGAAGACGCCGAGGCATTGTGACGCGCCGCAAGTAGCTGTTCTTTCTGAGCTGTGGACCGCCGCCGTTTGCGCGAATTCCAGCGGATAGATGGGTCGTCGCGTCCCATTACGTGGCCGAGTGATTGACGCGTCGGGAACGCAGGGGGAGGCCGAAAGGTAAGCGCGTCGTGATTGTTTGGCCGTGTTTCCTGTGGCTTCATCACTTCTGATCTGGTGTACTTATTCCACGCTGCCACACACCCAGTTGCGGCCCGGAAACGGGCCAAAATTGTGTTTTGGGCCACTTTGTATGTAATCACTAGAAAAAATCCACCAATTTCTCACCAATATGGTCTCAATGATATGTAGGCCCGATGCGATTCTATACCAGATGGACACGTCAGAAATATCGGTTCTTGACATTACATGTAGAATGATTTAAGACTCTTTTTGAGACCTTGATCCAGGGGGCAGGTGTTTGAATTTATCTTTGGTGCAGCCACGCAGCCCCCGGGTGATCAAAAAAGCTGTGCTCGTTGTCTCTTTATTCTAAGGATGTACCCGACGTCTCGCTGAGCCGTTTGTTCGTATTATTAAGCTTCAATCTGAATTCAAGTTAGATCCCTGTAATCTCAAGAGTTCCTCTACCACACTACAAACCTTACACACCTCCTAGTTTGTGACCTACTGTACTTTTTCGTTCAATTCGTCAGTCACGCGTCACGCCCGACCTTTTTTATTGCGGCAATAATTTTTCCTCGATTTATCCGAAATTTTTTGGCCGCGAAAAGTCTGGGGTCGTGTCGAATTGAACGAAAAAGTACAGTAGTTTCGGTGATAGGGCCCCGAGCCCGTGTATTACTTAGTTTGTGACCTATTTGTGACCTAGTTTCGGTGATAGGGCCCCAAGGTCTTTTACTTAGTTTGTGACCTAGTTTCGGTGATAAGGCCCCGAGCCGTCTGTTATTCACACCAGCTCTTGACGAACGACACATCCCAAAAGCCCTTGGGTCTGCCTCTTTGGACGCAGATGGTGCGCATGCACCTGTGAGAGGAGGGGACTCCTCCTGTACACTTGCACGCTGCACTTAGGCTGTACAGGGAAACAGTTACTGCTGAATGCGGAACATAAGGCGCGGATCTTTTTTTTTCTAAAAATGGCCGCTTTTTGATGCTTTTCTTTGTTTTCCCTCTATCTCGGTCGGTTCTCATCCGTTTCCTTCGGCACCGGGCGGAATCAATTCCTGAGGACAAAATACAGTGCTTCGGCTCCTTTCCCAATTTTTTGGGAGGTCCTGTTTGATAGCTATATCAAATGAGGCAATTTTCACATAAACTCCCTTCAGCAACGGGATAGGGTCTCGGAGCGATCCAATATTTTGGTAGAGTACTCTTATACATGTGGGACAGTGCGTTGTACAGTTTTATTAGGGATATCTTGAGGAGAAACCTTCATACAAAGGCAATACGTGCGCCACATCGAAGAAAAGAGTCTGAAATTGTTGGCCCTTTTGCACCAGGATCGTCATCTGGATAGACGCAGATCTTTGGTACAATACTCTTCTTACTACATAAAAATGCAATGTAAAATTTGTTAAGCACTCTTTGAACAGGGGACCACAGAGCGAGGTCAACAATCCCACATCAGATTCCAAATGAAGCGTGATTCCGGCATTGATGTGGTTTTGTTGCCTTTGCTCTATGGCTTCCCATCCAATTCGTCCTTATCAAACATCATAGTGCACTTAGGCATACTACAACGAGTGTTGTACCAAAGCTCCAGGTCCCCCTGATTAGCCGTCCCGTTTCAAAAGAGTCGCCAGTTTCACACACATTTCCTAATGTGGTGCGGGGTTATTGCCCTAGTTTCAAGGTTTCGCACCGGAATATGCCAAATCAAACTATACAGTGCACTGTGTTACATATATGGGAGTACTGTATTTCACTCCTGGACCACCCCGACAGCTCATCCCAGTGCTGAAGGGAGTTTAGCTCAAAATCCTCAAATCTGGTACTACCAACCCACCACGCACCCTAAAAAATTTCGAGAAAGGTCCTATGCACTGTATTTTATCAGTAAAAATCGATTGGGCATAGTCTTGAGACGTCTGGATGAGAATTGAGGGAGATAGAGGGGAAACGATGAAAACCATCAAAAAGTGGACATTTTTAGAAAATTTTGATCCGCGCCTTATGTTCCGCAAGTAGCAGTAAGTGACTGAGTAACAGATTTAAGCTTTTTTTCCCATCGAAATCACTCCCCGCAAGCCAGGCATCCAATTGACACAGTGCCCAGGGTTCAAATTTTGATTCTGAGCTCCCCGTGACCGAGGTTTAATGCTGCAATTGTTGAGGCTCAGGTTCGGGCATTTACAGTGTTGAGGCTGAGTTTGATGGGTAGGGGGAAACAGTTCATTTCGAGAATATTTGACCCAGGGAAAACGAGCATGAGGGTCATTTGTCCAAAACGAGTAACCACATCCATTTCAACCCTCGGTTTTGTAATCCCACATATGAATCCAAGGTGGCGTCTCGTCGATTTCGAGAATCTTTGGGACAGGAAAAAACGAGTATGAGCATCATTTGTCCAAAATGGGTAACCACATCCATTTCAACCCTCCAGTAGATTCCACAATTCATTGGAGGTTTTGTACTCCCACATATAAATCCAAGGTGGCGTCTCGTTTATTTCGAGAATATTTGACCCAGAAAAAAATGAGTACGAGGGTCATTTGTCCAAAATGGGTAACCATGTACATTTCAACCCTCCAGTAGATTTCACAATTCTTTGGAAGTTCTGGAATCCTACATATGCATTCAAGGTGGCGTTTCATCGATTTCGAGAATATTTGACTCAGGAAAAACGAGCACGAGGGTTCTGTACACATTACGCGTTACGTTTCAGTCATACAGATTGGTACAGTATGCATCTAATTCATCCATTTTTTTCCTGATTTGAAGAGACCTCAATGCTAGCCAATGCGTGAAAATGCCAGTTAATAACACAGCCACTGCCAGGTAGCATCACACCAATTTATTACATGCATGACACCCTGCACAGATAATATAATTTTGACTCAGCAAATCTCATTTATTATTACTCCAAGGGCCTCGAATGGTCGGTCCTCTTCACGCACACGAAGGAATTCGGATGTATTGTAGTTTTTGTCCTCATTTTAATACATTTTTTCTAATTACTACCTCTGCTAAACTCGCTCAATGACTTGACTTGGCCTCGCATGTTTGGTGCGCCGTGCCGAAAGTTTGCCGAAAATAATTACCCGATTTGGGATGCCACGTTATGGCGGAAACTACGCGAGTCTCCGGGACTCCCCGTCTTCCTTGTCTTCCACTCAGGCCAACTCGCAAGCTCGTCTTGCCTGAGCTCCCAATTAGATTCGTTTTTTGATAAAAATAATGGCTGTACCCCTTCGCTTGGTAATCTGCCGGCCCATTCCGGCGAGGGTCCGATTCTCGTTGCGATCACCTATTTCAGATTCTTACATATTTCTTGTGCTTAAACAGCAGTGCCTGTTAGCAGTGTGTAACATCAAGTATAACTTGTTATTTTTGCCTTTAAAATGTACTTCGTACTTCAAAGCTTTGTCAAATTTCTGATGAGAACCTCTTTGAGCTCTTTAAGTAATAGGTTCAACACTCCCAATCCCTGGGTGAAACGGGTTCTAACGTTCAGATTTGGTAGAAAAACTATGGACATTGCTCCCACGTGGTCTTCAAAATTTATGTTCTTCTTCTTGTCTTGACAGCAGAACAATAAAGTGATACTTGAAAGAGAATCATTGACTCTGCAGTAAGTCTCGCCATCGGATGCGGCAGGGCTTCCCAATTGGGACGTGCATGGTGATGCGATCAAAATCCCGTTGCATTGCCACCGGCCACTACCGAGGTATGCAGGAGTGGCCAAGTGAATGTCGTTGCTCGGGAGGGCCTCCATTGGCACTGTATAACTCGAATAGAGTTACGAAACATAATTAAACTGGGATGCCCAAGTGTCGGCATCGACCGGATTCAATAAAGGTGCATTGATCTCCATCCCGTTTTCTTCGGAGAAGAACAAAAATCCCTTGAACCAACCTCTACGCACTCCCCCAGCATTCTCCGGACTGAATTTGTCGAGCACGTGACACGAGAAAAAAATTCGCGTGTTCACGGACTTATGCAAACGGCTGTAAGTGTCGAGCATTGTGAAGGCAAGAGTTGACTGAGTGCGCAAACTTTTACAATCTCTACACCCGCTCAATGCAGTTTCCCTTACAATTTCATAACCAGGATAGTACTCATGCCGATCTTCGAGAGCCGTAAGCCACGTGCTACAGGCGCGTGTTGACGACTCCGCTCTTATTTGGTCTTCAGCCTAGCTCATACCATCGTCGATGGGCGTGTACAAGAGGGTTCTATTGCCCTGATTTAAATGGCGCTGATGTGCGTAGTCCTGTCAGTCCTTGTCCCGTGATTCTTACAGTGCTCTCCAAGAATCCCATTGGTGACAACGAATCTACGCTCGATGGGCTGATCCAGGCTCAGGTTAACACCTTAAAGGCGGTAAGCATGCCGTGGAATTTTAACATGCTCTTTCAGACCCAAGTGAACTTCAGGAAATGGCTGGACTTGACTCCGAAATAAAAAAACCTAAGGAACAGCGCAGAGAAGCAACGAAAACAAACTACGAAGAAAAGAAGCTCAAGGGCTAGCATTGCATCTCTTTTTCCCAAAAAATCAAACGCTGTTGATGCGTCCAGATTACGGATGCAGTTGCTCAGAAAGATCGGACTCGTCGCAAAAAGTTATTATTGCTTGCGGTACGGACATTCTCTCTGCCTACTGATCCCGCTGTAATGGAGGATCCGTAATGCAGTCGGAACCACAATCAGAAGAGGCCGAGCAGAAGAAGAACAAGGGTAATGAGGCCAAGTTTCGGCGCGGACATCGTATAGCGCGCACTATCAACGAGCGGCACCGCTAGCCCAATGGTCCCATTCAGACAGTCGAGCAAATTTGTATCGACGTTGGATGGCAGCGGCGTGTCTGCGGTAGAGTTCTCCGGCGCGAAGACGGCGCTGTTGTTGTACCCGTCTAGGCTCAGCGCAACAGAGCTTGCGCGGTAGTACTGCACAACCTGTTCCGGCTTCTCCGTGCTTGCGTTGAACGGCATCGGTGTGGTTGCGCTGATGCTTGTAGGGACAAGGAAGTGGGAACAGTTTGCCGTGATGTCTGGCATTAGGTCTGCGACGGTGGAGTTATCCGCAACGAGCCGGAATGTCGCGCCCGTGGAGTTGGACTGGAAGATGGCGGCAGCCATGGGACCACCGGGGCGCGAGCTGTTGTCGGGCTGCCCGTCCTGCACGTGATTTGTTGAGTAGGAAACCGGACGGACGATAGTTAATTGTACCTCATCCGAATGCATGTACGCAGCGCTCGAGCTGTAGCCCGGACCGGGACCCCACGCAATCGGCCAGAAGTAGAACGGGAACGGTCTATCTGAGACGCCCCGGGTGTAATATCCACCCGTACATTCTGCCCGCAGACAATTGAGCGCCGTTGGGATATCCGCGTAAAGATGCAACTCACCGGCTGCCCCAGACTTGATTCCGAGTTGCGCCACCTACAATTATCCATTAGCTGTTAGCTGTACAAGCGGTTCCTGGGCCGAGGACCCTCTTCCGCTAGTAATTGACCCCCTGATAGATTATTTTTGAACTATCACCTTGGTCTAACGGTCTCGAACGGAGACTTGAGTTGAACTGAGTTTACCCTGGGTTGAACTGAGTTCGATGTTGCGGAAACTTTCAGGGGATCTGCGGGGAACTGTAAGTTTATCTGAAGGAGAAGTGATGAATGGCGATTGTGCGGTGCAGCGGCAGGCATCCCGATTTATAAAGAGGGTGATAAAGAGGGCGAATGTCGAAAGGGGTAATGTCGGATCGAAGCAAAGGTCAGATGAGCAGCGGAGTTTAAAAAGGCTTCGGACGGACAGACACCCGTAATTTTATAAAGAGGGTGATATCGTCTGGGTATAACTACCTTGGGCTCTACCGGCAAACATCTGGCCGGCCGGGATGGTGATCACCTTTCCGCCCCCATCTCGGTGCGTAGAAACAAATTTCGTGCTCCCTCCGCTGGATATCGGCGAGGTCTTTATGGGCGTCGACGCGCCCCATTGCTGCTCGAGGAACTCAACCCACCCTTGCCCGAGCTGGTGCTGCTGGACCCTCCCTTCCCACCACTGGAGGAGCTGCTCGCGCCACCGCTCTTTCCCCCACTGCCGCCACCCCTGCTCCGCACTAAGATACCACCCCGTGTCCTGAAGAACGGGAGAAACATGAAAAGGTTGAAAATGCAGTGGTGGCAACGCTATCACTTATATACCTGGGGCCGTGGCTATGCTTGGCGGAAATGGGTACCCAAACTTTGGGTCCCGCCGCATAAATAACTGATTTCGGTCCCGACTCGTCAATCAGTCCTTCCCTAGGGCCGGCGTCAGAAAAAAACGAAATTGCCATCGAGACCCACATAGACCATTCTGCACCCAAACGATGAATTGGGCACAGTGTGGTCATTTCGAGGCGGATTTTAAACGGCCCCGGCTAGAACGATAGCCAGCGAAATTCTGGATCGATCTGTCTGCTCAGACTTATTTTCAGAGCCTTTATGCCTTTGCAGGGTGCTCTGGAGCTCCCCATGTCAACGTAAACAAGGGCAAACAAATTTGCCGCAAAACAAGAAAATTGAGAGACGGACACCATAACACAAACCGAGCTCGGGACCGTCATGAAATGTCTCAAATTGTTGACGACTAGGGGTCGGGATGACGTTTGCGTGGCACAGCCACCAAAGTGCAAAAACGAGCGACTTACTTTTCGAGAGCGTGCGGAATCGTCATATGGATGAGATTTGAAATGGACGAGTGGAGAAGAGTTTCCTCTGCCCTCTGCACAGCTACAATTTACTACAATGTACAACCGTCCGAGCCCGGTGTTAATGCTGTTTTCCCCCAAAAAGGTATCTGGAGACAGCCTGTGTTAACGGGCTCACCTTCCCAAGGCAGGTTCCATAACTTTATGTTTGTTGGAGGATGGTATAACCACTAGAGTCGCGGGGCTCTTAATGCATAGCATTGGTGGACCCCAAAACCTATGCATTATGCGTTATGAAGACCTCTTCACAGTGAGAGAAGGCTGTTTGACAGTCCAAAATCGTCCCAAATCCTATGCATTATGGGCCATTATGCATTATGAGCCCTGCGATTGTATATATCCCCTCAAACGTCGGCCTCCGCTAAAACAATAGCACCGACATCTGAGATATCCAAATAAATTTGAGAGCAACGGGGGTCAACTGACCAGTAAATGGCCGTGCCAAAGGTAAATTTGGAAGCGGCGGGGCCGCTGTCTCTGTGTCGGGCAAGCGCAGAGGCCTCCGAAAAATCTCCCTACCCCTTGAATCCGATTATACTCCAAGAAAGACCTTGCGCGTAGTGAGGTCCAATAGCCGATAGGCTTTCTTTTCAGTGGTATAACCGAGCATCACCGATTTCCGACCTTTATGCGCGAACTTCCAGGTGCGTTTCCCTTGAGTGCATAGGCGATACATCCGAAAGGTCTAAACCATGACGCAACGACTTCCCGTGTGAAGATTTTTCCATACGGGGTCTTCCCTCCGAGTCCAGATGCGGGGCTGCGGCCAGTGATGAATGCAGCGGTGGACATGGCGTCGGTCCAGAATGATTTGGGAAGGCCTGACTCTATGAGCATGGCTACAGCGGTTGTCGTAAGTGTCTGGTTCATGCGCTCGGTCAAACCGTCTTGCTCGGGCGTGTCAGCGGCTGTGGTCTGATGGAATGTACCAGTCCGCGAGAACTCAGCTTGGAATTGCGCGTTCACTTATTCGCTCCCGCCGCCACTCTAGAAGAAGTCGAGCCGGTTCGGGGATAACACCATCTCGCCGATTTCCTCTTTGAAAAACGCCTCGACATCGCGTTTCCATTGGCGGAAAATTGTGAATGCCTCGCTTTTTCTTTTCATGAGATAAATCCATGGGAAGCGGCCGTAATCGTCAGTGAATGTAATCCAATAACGGTTCCCGTGGCGGTCAGCAGGAGTAACTGGGCCACCAACCTCGGAGTGTACGACTTGTGATGGACGAGCCGCACGCTGCCCCTTGTGTTTGAGGGGCTGCTTCTTCATCTTTCCAAGGACATATGGTTCACAGAACTCAGGAGTGCCAGTAACGGCGTCAATCTCCTACCCAAACCCTTTGTGGACAGCATTTGTGGACATCATTGACATTACTTAATTGTGTGGGTGCAAACATCGCATTTTGGTCAGGCTAGCAGGGACCCGACGGCCGAACTTTTGGCAGCCGTTTGTGGACTGGGCTGGGCTTCAATCGGCCCCGGTGGGAAAATTTTTGCCGGCGGAGGTTACTGTATTATTTCGATCAATTCAAGGCGGACCCTGACTTTTTGCGGACAAAAAAATTCTCATAAATCGAGAAAAAAGTATTGCTGCAATAAAAAAAGTCGAAATTGTCGAATTGAACGAAAAATCCAGTACGCGTTTCAGAAAGCAGGATCCGAAGAGTGACTACCATATAATTCAGTTCAAATCGACAGTCACGCATCACGCACCCCTGTGGACTACTGTGGAGCAAATACATCGATTGTTCTCCCAGGTGCCACCTTTCTGTACAACACATAAGGTACGAGTGGAAGATGTTGTAGCGTCTGTTTATAAGAGACTGCCTTTCTGTTGTCTCGCGGGGACAGGAAGGGACAGGTTGACATCTTTTCTTATATATCGGTCGTTTAGACACCGTTTCGAGTCATGTCGTATAGATATTTGCATAGGGAAACAGGGTAGATACATCCACGTCACATTCGGAGTATTTGACCATAGGTAAAGAAATGGATGAGAATGAGAGGAAGGTGTGCGGTTCGGGGATGTAAAACCCCGCGTAGAGACAGATCATCAGAGTTAAGGGTCACGCGTCAAAAAGCAGACGTCGGATGCCGGTTCTGAATATTGTCTGCCTCTGGGAGACTAATTTGGATATGCTTGGATCCACAATGCTGAAACTCTGGCTAAACTGATGAGACATACTGCCCCCCAAAAGAAAGAGACATTCTCGCTCACCAATGGACAAATTTCGCGGGAGTTGGCGGAGACTGGGGCGTTTGAATCCTCAGTGAGTCTCTGCCATTCCTCAGTAGCTTATCAGAATGCCATCCATTGTACAGTTACCTGTGCCCCTGCAGTGGAACGGTCATTGAGTTCCGGGAACACAAGAGCGTAATCATCCAATTTCCGTTGGAAGTACGCGTAAACGACGCCGAGCAGCAGCCATAGATATCCGTGCAAAATTCCGCGTGCAACTTGGTAGGAAAATTGGAAAGCGCATATAAACAGGATTGCCGTTTGGATTTTGGGGGCGTTGGCCGGCCCAAGGGAGAGGGTGCTGTGCGTTCGAGATAGAGATCAGCACTTGGCATACTAACATGCAGGAGATGATTGCTACGGACCGTGAGGCCATGGTGCGTCGGTTCTCAATGGTGGCGGGAATCAAGTCCAACTATTTGCTCTTGCTTTGATTGTCCCACGCGTAGAACAATCTTGACAGCGTGAGAGCACTGTCTATTCAAACATGAGGCAGCTGATGATGTCATTCATGATCAGCAATCACCGAAGCAGCGAGGAAAGCTCTGGTCTGGTCACTCCGGCGAATGCAGGTTTGGACATTTTGTGTAAAAGAACTGAGTTGTGTCAGTACGAATTCGCCTATAAAACAATTATCATCAAAAGGGACGCCATTCACGGTTAAGCAACTCACGATTTCACAACCTGCATCAGCAAACCCTGGGCCCGCTACAGAGTACTAGTACTACATAGTACTATGTAGTGCCATAGTGTCTGTAGTGAAGGATTTTTGTTATGTAGTGCTCCATAGTAGCCTGTAGTAGGGGCTTCCCAGCTCAGAAAAACTATTGCTGTCTCTTCGTTCCCTTCAACCTCAATTGTTTCTAACTCTAACAAACGTAGGTTGACTTTGGTTTCCAAGTACACTACTTGACTTGACTATTTAAATTGTAATTAAATGTGTGCTACTGGACGGAATTGAACACACGACCTCACGAAAAATGTCAAAATACTTGGACAGACAAAACAACCACTATACTAAAGTAACCATATATATCCATGGAAGTCTATGCTATTTATGTGAGCTCTACGGTCCTTCCAACCCATAACACCTTTCTCGCCCTTGCTCACCCCAAAGATATACATTCTTCTGGTGTCTTAATGCTTGAAATATTAGTGTCAAGCAATTAAACCATGAATCTGTTGAGCGTAGCCAAAAAATGGTGATAATGGGTTACCCAGCTAAAAATAGACCCAAAACAAAAGTTGTAGCCCTCAACGAGAAAGAGTCATCTAAGTAGTCTAGATTTGTTCGCGCATCAGATACCGGCGGTCCAGTTCAAAAAAAAAATTGCCCAAAAACACCACTTACCGTGGCACGGGGAAGGCCAAAGGGGTGTTGCATATGGTGCAGAAGTCAGAGTATGAATTCATACAAAGGGGAATGAGAACGACGCATTTTTCGACGCAAAAACTGCCAAAAAGCAGTGCTGGCACATCCCCAAAAGGGACCTCCTTCCTTATTTGGTTTCGGAGACCAGCCGCATTGGGACCGTCGGTTCTGGATTCGCGAACCGAATCAGACCATAATCAAGTTTTTTCCCCACCTAAAAAAAAAAAAACTTGTATTTATGGTCTGACTACGGGAGACTATCATCTAAGGTCATTTTTCAAGAAACGGCTTCGTAAAGGCGCAAATCGCAAAAGGACAACACCTGAAAGATGAAATATCACTGGTATTAACACGGGAACCATCCCAGATGCTCTCCATGGACCATATTTTGAGTGCAAAATACAGAATACTATGTAGTCCCAGCCGGGCACTACAGAGTACTACATAGGCCCATGTGGCCACTAAAGAGCACTACATAGAGCCAAACCAACACTACAGGGCACTACAGCCCCAACTGACCACTACAGAGCACTATGAGCACTCTGGGCACTATAGCCCACTACAGCGGTAAGTGGTTTCACTATGGGACACTATATCCACTATACGAAAAATCAGGGTTTGCTGATGAGTGTAGATCTAAGACAAGGACGAAGCAGGACGGGGATGTCGGACGCGGAGGAATGGCGAGAAATGGACAAATAAGGGGCAGCATTCACATTGGAAATATGAGAAGGTAGCGAAAAGATGTCAGCATCAGTTGAGGGTTGGTTGAGGGCTTGATGGCCGAAACCACGTCGATATAGGAGAAGTACAAAAGTAGACTTGAGGACGCCAGGATGAAACTTAAGGTCTTGAGAACTTGAATACGATTTGAACGAGAGTCGATGCTTACAGAGGCTTGATATATTGATGCTTAGCAACGACAACGCGGTAGAGCTCGAAGGGCCACAATGAAGACTACCCGATCTGCGGATTGAATTTGACGTGTAGTGGACTCGGCAACCGGAAGACGTGTATACATTGATTGACGGACGATGATAGACCGCTGTGGAGAAGGGTAGAGGGGTACAAAACCATTTTCATGCATGTTTTACACAGAGGTTATTAACGACGAAAACATGCGCGGCCTTGATGAGGTCTTCCAAAGGCACAAGTTTGGATCTTAGTCGATAGCTGAGGGTCGTCCAACAGATCCGCGGATGAGTTGCAAATTTCACAAGAGGAGTCGGATGAGCTGGAGTCACGGCTTGAGGCCGCAGTAGCCGGGACAGTGAGGCTATGGAGTATGGGCCTGCTTCTCCACGTCGGTGCTGCCTTTGCCGGGGCCCACGCCGTCTCAAAATCGGCTGAGTCGTCAAAGTTGTGGTCATCGTTGGATACATCGGGTGGAGGCCGAGGGGAGCGTACGGAGCGAGGGCAACGACGCATCGTTGAGGTGATATCCAAACTGCGTGGCGCGCGACGTCAAGGAGGGGGGAGTCTCGAGGAAGAATGGCGAGATCTTCTACGACCAGCATAGCCCTGGGAGAGCGCGACAACGTCTGCATCGTTGTCGGATAGGTAAGTGGCATATGCCGAAAGATGTCCGATCCGGAAATCCTGATTTTTGGCCGTCTCCGTACGTGTCCGCATAAGGATCGGAACGTCTTTTTTTCGGGCCGTTTCGTCTGCATAGCGGATGAGACCTCCATAGCAGATCGTAGTTTCAAAAGCAACATTTCCGTCCGCATAACACTACAAATGTCATACGGAATAGCTAAGAACTGTCCTCTGAGCCCGACTCCGATGCCGGCGGCAACTGTACGATGACGGTAAGCGAGCCGTTGAATTTAGCTTCTTCAAGTCTTCAATTGAGGCATAGATGGCACTCGCTCGTTCCTGCAACATCTGGAATAGTACAAACGAGTCCTCGCCGAGGGTCAAGAGAGCATGAGGATACCCTCCACAGTAGGAGCCTCAAGCCGTGTGATCGAGAACGACGCGAGGGAGAACAAGAAGTGGGTGCGGGGAATTTGAAGAACGGTAGCGCAGGCACGGGTTTGACAAGCAAGCGAGCTGAGCAACCGCCTGAACAGTGACCTTGTTTTCAACACGCTTGGTGCTCGCTCCTGGATTCTCTGGTCCCTTAAAACTCCCGATATATCGTACAAGGCGATCGATTCTCTTCGTTTTATTGAGGGTATCAGAGGGGGGCACCGCAGCAGCCAACTGCTTCAAAATGGTTTCTCGCAGCGTTGGCTCTACGTCACGTCGGCCATAACAGTAGCAGATCGGTCGCGCTGTCCAACTGCCTTTGCGGTGGACTTGGTTTCATGTCGTTGTCGTTCCGAGACAAGAAACGGCCCATTGAGCGCATTATCCACGAGTCGATGGACCACGACGAGGGGCAGCACGGTATCGTATGCAAGAGGAGTCGCCTGTAGACGGTAGTAAGCCACAATGTAAGCCAAATGTAAGCAAGCATTCGAAGGTTGTTGTACATCAAGATGGGTGCGGCATCACCAAAAGCGTAGAAATTTGACATGCCTTGATGTGCCTTATCCGGCGTAATGGGGCTGATCAAGCCTTATAACGCGGTCATCTGACTGACACCGCCTTACAAGGCAACATCAGCACGATATTCCTTGATAAGGCATTGCCTGCCTGATATTGGGTTTATAAGGACAGCGTCACGCTGAGATGAGTTGGCCGCATTAATATGAGTTTATATAGCCACATAAAGTTCGAGTCAGGCTGGTAAGGTATCATCAGATTGACCATGGCACATCACAGATGCTTGGTCTAGTGGTTGTTCTGACCGTAGAGATGCCTTCCCACGTGAGTTCTAATCCCACGGCGTCCTTTTCTTTTGCGCCCCGTGCGGCGTGCGAACCCAGACCGCCGGCAATTTGTTATGTTGCCTATGTGCACTTTCCGTGTCTCTCGGGAACAGAAAAAGTGCGCATAGGCAACTAAACCTGAACCGGGGAAGCCAACAAAAGACAGATGCAAACAGATTCATCGAGCTCTTGATGGTTAAGCGCCCCTTTTTTTCTTCACTTCAAACAGTGTTTAACAGTCTCAACGGCATGAAAGGTATTACTGTACTGAATATAGTCTAACAAAATAATATAATTAGGCCTCACAGCGGGGCATAGCCCTCTTGTACCTCCTCCTCAATATCCCCATCGCCGTCCTCCGGCCCCAGATCTTCATCTGAATCCTCAGCAGGCTCTGCATCTGACCCTTCCCCCTCCGACTCGGACCTGTACCCTGTCAAGTCAGATTTTGCAGACGCGTCTGAAGAGTCAGAGTTTTGTGACAGCGCTGAAGCGGGTCGATCGGACACGGCCCCATCTTCTCGGCCACCTTGCAAAACCATACGTTCAGACCCATGTCGGCCATCTCAGTGTATCCAATATCATGGAGGAGGTCCAATTACATGACTCTAGACACTTTAACTGCACATATGAGGTGTATGGATAGTGATGCTAGTTCCCTTCCAAGTCAAGTACAGTTGACGAAAAGGCACTGAAACAGAACGGCGGGCCCTGCGAAAGATAGAGAGCGTTGAAGGCCCAAATTAAGGTCCGGATGACTTCATAGAAAGTGTTTTAACATACCGAGTTGCATACAACGTTTCCCACCCAATCGTAACCCCTTCAAAAAATCTTGTCTTTGTGTGCAACGAAAATTCGATGGGTTTGGGTAGTAGCCCACCGTGACCGGGAACCTATGCAGGAAATACCCTACAAAGTTGGAAGAACGCAGAATCAGTCATCTTAAATTTTCCAACCAAATTCTAGGTCGGTAGAGAATACGGGTGGTTCACCAGAGAGGTGGCGGGATTGTGCGACTCAGAATCTGCTCGAGATCTTCATAGACGCTGTGAGGGCGGAATAGATCCTTGCTCGGAGAGACGCTACCACAATATCGTTCCCCCAGATCTAGGGATGAGTTTGAGCCCATAAACTTGCGAATCAGTGGGGAACTCGTGGAGAAAGAAGGAAGAAATGAGCGCGAAGGCTGTCCGGAAATAAGAAATGATATTCACACACCGACATCTTGGTCTAAAATCTCCCGCCACTTTTGATCGCCGTGTCCGTTTGGGTCCCAACTTGACATAGGAGGTCCTCATAAGTCGTATTCCATCCCACGAATGCCAATTCTCAAGATTTTGAACTACACAGCGTTATATTATGCAAATGGCCGACTAGCTAGTTCGGCCGACTAGGCAGTCGCTGATAATATGAGCAATATATTCTGATACGAGAATATTTACATCCTTGTTCCTTCATGTGCGCGAAGAGTAGACTCGTAACCAGTCTGTATACAAATACCGAAAATATGTGGCAAGCACTTCGGTGTATGCAAACTGGTACAACTCGGGAAACCGGATTGAGCTGTCATCGAGTTTAAAATTTCAGTGAGGCTGGTGTTCTCCCATGATCTTTGAATTTGAATGAAGTTAAAGTACATAGGAGTAATCAGCTGCTAGCAAAGATGACATGTGTCTCTCAAATTTTATTTCAATCTGTCTTAGCAGAGAGGAAAGAGGTACCGACTTTGGGGCAGAAATGATAGATTTTGATGGCTTGCTTCTCGGCCGATCACGACATCTACCAATTTTCAAACTCCATTGGCAGCTCAATCACTTTGTCCGAGTTGCAATAGGGTCACGCGTCTGAAAATGTAAAGGATTGCGGTGATGAACCCCATAACCTAGTCTTCCACAGTCAGACTCTAAGAAACTAAAAATTAAGATAGTCGATTTTTTTAAAAGTTTATATGGAGTCTGATTCAAGTGTCAAGGTTCGAACCGTAAATTTGTATCAAACAATTCAGGTTCTTTGTGAATTCGGTCAATTTTATGGGCTCGATGGACTCGGACGACGGTTTGCAGCAGGTCATCCAGCAATTTTCATGCCCAGAACTGCTTTACTCCTGCAGTAAATATAATTTTGTTCTTTTGTGATGTGTGTGACAGTACTATGACTACATTTTAGTTCATTGGAATAGATAAGAATTTGGGCGACCAATGTGCACCACAAGTTGGGCGCTCTTCGGCATTTTGGGCTCATTTTCGGCCAAAATGGTCGACTTGAGAGCCACATTAATTATGAACCCAAATCCCAATCAATTTGACAGTCACGCGTCACGCACCCCCTGTATGAAATTTCAACTCATTAGCGATTTCCCCTGGATTTGGAACACCTTCGACAGAATTAAATTACATTCGAAGGAGAACAGAAATACACCAGACTCTGCGCAGTGAATAGCCAAGCCAATTCAACGCAACTCAATTCAACCAAGTGAACCATAGATTTGACTGGTGCGTTACCCTTGAAGAGTGAATAACTTTCACGAAAGGGGATGGGAGGCCGCGAAGCGGCCGGCCAGTCCCTTGTTTAATATAAGATTACGCTTCTCTGTCCGTCTGACGCCATTTAAACGCCGCCATCTCCGCTCCTCGGCCTCATGCCGATCTTCCGTCCCGAATTCACATGCCAAACATCCCACGTGCAAGCGGAGCGCACGCGTTCTGTTTTGGTCAATGTCTGCCCTGTTGGCGCTTTCACTTAGACTTTGACCTCTTGACCTGGAATTTCATCTCCACAGCTTCACTTGATCCACTTGATAGGAATTCACTAATCAAATTGCATCGTCCGATCCACTGGCTGCTTCTTTTTGCCCACGACTCCGGGAGCTTGCGAGTTGTGTCACCCTTATAAAGAGCAAATAAAGAGCGTGAAGCACTCGGTCTATCTGAAGCTTTCAAATTCCGCTGATTAGCGCACGGTTGAGCGCCCGGATTTCCCCGCTTCATTTACAGCTAATGTCGGAACCTAGGTCGCGAACGAAAAATGTCCGTTTTGGGAAGTTTTTCGTCGCGCCGACCGATTCCCTCATAAGTCCCTGAGTTTTGGTCCGACTATCTCGAAACCTATACCAATCTTCCAGAATAATTCGTCCGCAATTAGTGATGTAAAGGAAAACGCGACAATGAATTTCATTTCTCCATTTGGCACTGAGGGCTTTGTTTCTGTTCAACACCTCCTAGGAGGGTGGGCACTTGTTCAAACACACTGAATTTTTAGGAGGGAAGACTTACATGCATTATAGAGAGGGTGATGTGGCTGGAATTACGATTTTCTTCTCCATTGAGTCACTATTGGCTCGGAAGTAATCTTTCGATCGAAGTTGTTGAACTCACCATAACTTTTTCAATCCTCAACCAAATTCGAAGCTAGAACTACATAGGACATCAAATTCGATGTCTTCTCCAGGCTATATGCTCGAATTGTTCAAAAACACACATGGAAAAACTATATCCGAATCCGAGCTGTCGGATGTACCGCCTCCAAGAAAACCAGGAACAAGCCCGGGCCAAACCCAAGCCAAAATCTATCCTTGATGGCTCTGCCAAGGCCACCAAGAAGGAACCAGGCCCGAAGAAGGCTCAGGACTCCAGCGACGATGCCGATGTTCCCTCGGACCCCGAGCCCTTGGCGAAGAAGCCGAAGCAGCCAAAACATGTATCCAATTTACTGCTACTTCTTTTCAATCTCACAGTGTAAATTGGGGTCCAGAGAAGAAAGGAAACACCGTGGATTATGACGAGGATGGCAACGAAATCAAAGCTGTGATTGGTATGTTTTTTGTCGCACTCGCTCTAATTGAAGTTTTTCTATGTGTGTTTTCGGACATATAGCCTGGAGGAGACGTCGAATGCGATGTCCTGTGTAGTTTCAGGTTCAAATTTGGTTGAGGATTGAAGAAGTTATGGTGAGTTCAACAATTTCAAACGAAAGATTACTTCCGAGCCAATAGTGACTCAATGGAGAAGAAAATCGTAATTCCAGCCACATCACCCTCTCTATAATGCATGTAAGTCTTCCCTCCTAAAAATTCAGTGTGTTTGAACAAGTGCCCACCCTCCTAGGAGGTGTTGAACAGAAACAAAGCCCTCGGTGCCAAATGGAGAAATGAAATTCATTTTCGCGTTTCTTTTACATCACTAATTGCGGACGAATTATTCTGGAAGATTGGTATAGGTTTCGAGATAGTCGGACCAAAACTCAGGGACTTATGAGGGAATCGGTCGGCGCGACGAAAAACTTCCCAAAACGGACATTTTTCGTTCGCGACCTAGGTTCCGACATTAGCTGTAACCTTTTTGTCGTCACTGGCCCATCTGCTTGAAGACTTTCAAATAATCTTCGGAAACCGGTGTGCAAAAGCGCTGATCTCCATTCTAATCCCCACGTCGTGCCTGAATCCGTCTGCCCTTCGCCCGTACCCGACAAGGTCTTGTCAACTTCCGTCCCCGTTTCGTGATCTCGTTCGTTCACGTCTGCACTCTTGTGGATATCTGCATGACGATGCCGCACTCGTCCAGCACGGACAGCTTATCCTGAACTTCTCCCCCTTCCAATTTTTGATGTACCTTTACTGGCCTGGATGACCGCAAGGTTTCAACGCCGCTAACCGTCCGCCCGTGTTCCCCGTGTGCATGCCCTTGTCCCGTCCGGTAGACGGGCACCATATTCGCATTCGTGCACTTCTCGGGCATTCGCCCTCGACTTCGTCCTGTCCTGCGTGCGCGTGCTCCGCCAATTAACGACAATCAATCATAGTCATCTGTTAAACTCCTCCGGTGTCACCTACTTTTTGCGCCCGTCTACTACTGGTCCCCGTCCCACGCGTTCATTCTCGTTCTCGTCTGCACTCGACTGCCATCAGCTTGGGAGGTTTCTTCCTCGATCCATACCTTGACGTCCATTGTGCCCAATGCCGCCAGGTTTCAATGCTCACGCGCTTGTATTTCCCCTGTGCGTGCAACACAACATTTATTGCGTGGGCGCACCCGTCCTGGCCCTCGTCCCGTCTTGCGGCGTGCGTGCCCTTCGTCGCTTCATATCCATTCCACAGTGAATTGGTCGCTTATTCGGCCACCCACCGTCTGGCCTCGTCGTCCATTTCGTATGTATTAGCCTGCGATAACCGCCGTGTTTCGTGCGTTGGTTTCAGAACTACGGTGATGGAGCATCAGTGACTCCTTCGGCTCCTCCTCGCCGTCACGACTGCTGGTGACGCTGGCAGTTGGACATCGCCCGCTCTGAACCAACTCGTCCGTCCGACAATATTAATCAATTACAAGATATGCCGTCGCTTCGCTCCGGCAGCTTCGCGTTCACCTGTTTTCATGTGGCGGGGAGATATATCTTGTATCATTTGTACAGCTTTGCTCGTGGTATACCTTGGTTCGTGTTATAACTGATCTCGTGTATTCAAAGTAAAAGATAGTCCAAGCCATCGACGACGTGAAAACTAAACCAAAACTAAACAGTCCACATGTATTGTAATGACCAGTCTACGAGCCGGTCCGTGGAGTGGCTACTGCGACATCATCAGCCAATTGAGACACGGCGCGAAATTTTAACAACGTACTTAGCATTGGCGGCTCGCATATGTTGATATCGATGTGTTTCATGATGATTCGAGAGCGCAGAAGTCATAGTTGAAGCTTCTGCGGTTGCATGGTCGGAATGAGCCACGGTGAGGTAGAATTTAAGAGGTGAGGCCGCACCTGTTTCTGGAAACGATGGTCACTTACACATCTGCCAAGCGGGGCTGCAGATCGTTCAGTGGATCGGTAGGACCTTGTTCTAGAGAACCGCACCTCGAGCGTCCTGCGCCGGTGGCCAATAAGAATATTGAGAGCTTGATGAATAAATCCGGAACAACGTTAACGACGCACCCAGGCAACACAGCCGACCCGGATTATGCGTTCACGCCGATGGCATCTGAGAACCGGTCATCACATTGTCTGCGTCGGGAAGGTGGAGGTAAGAAGCACTCAAGCTGGAGGATGGTAGGAGAGACCTACGTTATGCCGTGTGCGTACGCCGTGCGTGTTGGGGATGGTCGTGACAGGCGATGTGAGGGCGAAGAGATTTGCATGCTGTCGGGATGAGCCTGAGGCTGTGAGAGATAACCATCGCAATCATTTGAGCCTACAAAACCTGCGGGTTAGCTATCAAATAGAAGGAGCGCCGCGCATAGCCAGACATACCTTCACCACCGTGGAACTGTGCTTGGTCGAAACGCTGTCAGCTTCACGTCACGACTTCGCTGCATCCGTGCCGATCGTCTGGTCCGCAACGAAAGCGAACACCTAATGGATAAATCTAGCATCCAGAATCTGACCTGCTCTGCTTAGTGCCGTGTCGCTGAGCAAACAAATACACGTACCATGGCCAGAGGACACAACGGCGCGCGGAAATTTCGTAGGCTGTCCTCACCTTGTCCGGCGTTATCGAATACAATTGATGATGTACAACGACGTTGCACAAACGTTGCATTATGCACTATGAATGAATAAGATTTGGAATGATAATATGAGACCTGAGTATGACGGTACTACTTAGCGCATACGTGCCAGGCGGGGCGTCCGTCATGTATTGAAGCCCGAGTTAATAATGATTGCAAGGCGGGTGAGACGCGAGAAACAGTTCTGAGGCCGAATGGCTGACCCGACCTTGAGTTTGAGGCTTAGCCGTCGCCGATACTTGAAGTGGAGCTTGAGTGGGCTTCACGGGGACGCGAGCAGGTAATGGTTGAAGGAGCTCCAATATCCATGGGCTTGATAAAGAGAGCAGACCCTGGGCTATGAAGGAAGGTCGAAATGCGACCAAGAACACAAAGTGAGTAGGCTTCATGCATGCGAGGAGCCGAGTTGGAGTCCGAATCGCGAGCTAAAGGTAACTTGACTTTTAGTTTGGAGAGCCCTTTTGAGGTGAGGCAGCCAAGAAAAGGGTTGAGACAAAGATGAGAGCGGCTGGCGAAGGATGAGATGATGATGGGGGGAAGGAAGCGATGAAACACCCAACGCTACACACCCCTCTTTTGTGCGGGCTCTGAGCGCTGATTTTCGGGCATGTGGTCACTCAAAAATGGAATGCGCGTCATATGCACAGCCTACGGAAGGCCCCCAAAAGTCGAATTGTGATATTGCGGCCTCGAGGTACCCAAGACAATGGAACGGGGCCGAATGAAGGAGCGAGTGGGAAGAAAAGGTATGAATTAGGCAGAAACAAAAACGCACAATCTGATTTGAAGCATCTGCTTAAGATAATAAATTAATATACATAGAATATTAATAATGGGACGCGATGAGGGTGAGAGGAAGAAAGAGAGATTGCGTGAGATGTCTTTCCTTTCGTACGGAAATTGAGCGGTTGATCGGATAGGTCGAAAATAACATTGTGGAGGGTCCAAATCAAATGAAACCGGAAATGGGATGGAAATACGGGAGCTGCCGGGCAGAGAGTGGGAGAAAGAAGAATGTAAACATGCGCACATAAAATCAGGGCATCTGCTTAAGATACGAGTAATATGCGAGACAATTTTATTTCGCACCCGAACGTTTTTTATTTCGCACCCGAATGTTGTTATCCTTTTTCGCCACATTCTGAACCGACTCGACTGCACGCGAGACAATTTATTTCGCACTCTTACGCTATTATTTTCAGAAGACGCGTTGTTTACTCGTGTTGTACCGGACCGATGATGCTGCTTATCACCCGCCATCAACTCTGGAAAACAGCACGCGTTTGGCAGTGCTCAAAAGAGGGTGCTCCCTTCGGCTTCCCCGGCCTCCTGTGCGTCGGGATGAGCTCCACGGTCCTTGACATCAGGTTGGAAGTGGTCGCTACGCGTTTATGGTACCCGAATTTGGTATTCCGAAAGGCATGACAAACCATGGGGTTTGTCACCATGAGATTTGGGTCCGCTAACATCGTGCGATATGTGACAGCGACGTGGTTGTCGTAAGACATCCAGACGATGAGAAGATTTGAGGTGACGGTGATTCTGACGAGGAGGATGAGCGTAAACGACCCGACTCGTCAGACGCACAGATAATACAATTGCCCGTCCTTGAGAACAGCCCTGGAAAAGTCTGGCAAGTACTGTCCAGTCATGGATACCATAAAATTGCCTAAATCCGTGGTCGGTGTGCGAAGCCTGGAGCAATCTCCAAGAAATTACCAAGAAGATTGTCGTGTCATGAATGATCTGTGTGATTCCGGGAGCGCCGGTGTATGAGCGGGCAGAGGCATTTAAGCAAAACTTGACTGCCAATGTTGATGGCTCCTACTGCCGTAGGGATTGCGGCCGCCGATGCTGCCACGCTGAGCCACAGAACGAAGAAGAAGAGAACCAGGTATGTATTTCTGTTGAATATGGCGCGCGCCCGGAGGAAGAAGCGAAGGCAGTTGGCGGGAACTGCAATGGCGTAAAGAACGCCAACCAATGTCTGCCAAAGCTGGCAGCGGCCGAGAGGGTACGCTTGAATTTACGTCAATCAGTTCACATAAAGACGAATGAATACGCACTTTGGAACAAAGTCGTTCACAGAATATACAGCGAATACGCAATTCTAAACATATGTTAGCATTGCGGCGCGAAGTCGTTCTAATCGGAGCAATATCTCGAAAAGAAATATACCGCAGTTGCTAGCCCCATCCGGTGTTCAGATACAAGCTTTTAGTCGTTGGGGATGTTGGACAGGATATACCAGATGTAAAGTTTTCCACCAGTCACTGGGACACTAAAATTAGATCGCTGATCTCTACTTTTTGATATACTTTTTCGAAATTCTTGCAATTTCTTCACTTTTGGGTCAAAATGTGCAACTTGCTCGCCCCGTATCTCAACAACCACAAGGTGGATTCCTTTAGTTCCAGACATGAATGTGGGCTATGTTTCAAGCCCTTTCATGTCACGTAGCTCAAATTTCCATATATGGTAACCCCCAAAAGTAAATTTTCAGCAACTTAGAAAATTAAGCTGTTCTTTCTTGCCAACGAGATCCTCTCCTTCGGTGTGTGCGGATCTTCGGCATGAAGATCCTGCCCGTGTGTGGGGATGAGCCTGGCAGAGCACCCAAGGAGCCGCACTTCGGCTCACTTCGGCTGCTTCGATCGGCCCAGAAGCGTGCGTGCGGCTGGGGACCCCCAAAACGAGCTGGAAGCGTGTCCCCAGGCGCAAGTGCGCGAATGGAGACCACCCCACACAAAGAGCGACAGAGAGGCCTGCAAGGAAATTTACTGAGGAATTTGTACTGCACCGTTACAAGAAATTTGGTGTATTAAATCATGGATGAAATGAATGCCTTGGAGGCAATGCGGGAATTTGGCCCGCGCAAACGCAAACATCAACGCACCCCAGCGGCGTCAACAACACCGCACCGGTATGGACATCGGCCGCAACATTGAATCCGAACCCGAACGGCACATCAGATTCACAATCCTTTGGGGAGACGATTGCCAAGAACGAGACCTAAAAATAAACTTTAGGACTCGTAATCACCATTCATTTTGCAGCACGTGCTTCAATGACCTTGCATTTAAGCCATTATCATTCATTTTGAAGCCCGTGCTTCAATTACCTTGCAGTGAAAACGAGACTGTTTCAATTGCACAGCGGTACCGGAGACACTTTCTGAGGCGGGCGTAAATGGGACAAAAATTTGCCATTAGGGGCGAACTAGGTACAGATTTTTCCAAAGAAAAATGCTGGGGTAAAGGGAGGGAGAAAAGATGATCTGCCCCAACTTATCGCGGCCAACTGTCGTAGACAGACGCTTCAACAAATCAACCTCGTACCTCGGTTTGCTGAAGTCTGTTTTTAAGTGCGGGGGTCCGATCAGGGTAAAATCTTGTTGCATAATCTACACTGCCACCGTGGCGGTGCTACATTGACGCGCTTTCTTTCGTCCTGCCAGCGACGCGTTTTCTGCCTCTTCGCTGGTATTTTCTCCTCGAAACCACGTGCTGTTCGTGTATAAACACATTCAGCATGGTTTCCACGTCAAATCCAGCTCCCGTTCCCGTAAGAAAAGTCTAGGCGTACACCAAAAGACCTCTGCTTGAGCAAATTTGCTCGATGGCGTTCTGTGGTTTCTCGCATGGAGAAGCGGCACCGGACCGCGTCCAGCTCAACTTCAGCAGACAACACAGTTTACGAAAGGCGTTCATTGCGTTCATTGCGGAATCGGGATCTGTGGCGGAAGGCTCTGCATTTAAGTCTTGCTCTTAACAGCTTTTGCACTATGTGCACAACCCGGGGAACTAATGTAAGGATAGGAGTGGAACAACCCTTTGGAACCGAGGACTGTTTGATAGGAGAATATCTACACTGGAAGTATTAAGGATGTATTCCGGATCTTCACAGAAGGGCAACTTTGTAATACTCCCCCTGACATGAAACTGATGGAGCTTCACGATTCGGAACCGAATAATGGAGATGATAATGCTAAAGCTGGAGCCGGGCCGGAGTCTTCTATGGACAAGGAAACCCAAATAACTTGTCAATTCGTGTCCCTGATAATATTGAACAGTCTAGCCAAACTGGAGAAATGGTGGCTGTCACTGAACTGGCAACATATGCACCAACTCCGGATTGAAAGTGGCTCTGAACACGATATCAACTCTGCCACCAAATTCCGTGAGAAATGGGAAGACCAGGGTTATATTGGAATCTTTCTCTTTATAAAATTACGTTCTCTGTCCGTCCGAAGCCTTTTCAAACTCCGCTGTCAAATTCATTTTCCGCTATCAGCTTCTTCATCGTCGTTCTCTGTCCGGTTATATTGAAATAGCAAATTCAGTTCAGTTCAGTTCATGTTCCATTATCCTCACTGCAGGCACTTCGCGCGCCTATTTCGGACGCTACTATTACATCAACTGTACTACTAATTTGTAATCATTCAACAGATCGCTCTTGTTCCACCAGACTCTTCTGCAAGTACAACAGCGCAAGCTTGAGATCCCGTAAGATTGAATTCCGCTCGACTCCGGAATGAAAACCGCATTTGAGGGTCACTCTGGAAAAAGACGACAAAAGGCGGTCCAGTATGGGAATACGAGAATAGGAGCTTTCAGCTGAGGTTCTTCAGACATTTGCTAGAGAAAAACATAATTTGGACACATACAAGAGTCGTACATCAACTCGAGGCCTTCAGCTGAAAGCCCGTATCGAGTGCTTTCCAATTCTGCGATGGCATCGGTATCTAGGCCACGGAGGCTCAAATTCTTGAGCTTGATATTTCCTGTAGCGACCCATCTGAGTACTGCGGACGTCAGGCCGGAACAGCAGTGTAACAGCTCTAAATGTGTGAGAAGGGACATCGGTTTCTGGTGCTCATCTGCATTTTTATTTTTATTTTTATTATTTTTATTAATTCCATGCGTGATGGTCACACTGCCACCGCGTCCCTTCCTGTCCCTTCATCTTGCCCTTCACGATGGCCTTGGGCGTATGTTCTCCTCATTATACCAACTTTGGGCATCTGCAAAGAGTACGCTCCGGATCGCGTGCTTCTTACAAATCGGCTCCGAGTCCCTCTTACAGAGCATTGGAATTTGACAGGGACGGTACACAATCATGACGACAATGGTGCTCGATTCCGGCAATGCCAACGTATGCCTATCAATAGACGAACGAAGTGCGCTCATCTCCTGGATTGTAGCGTCAATGCTGACCACAACAATCCCAGATCAGCTTGCTGCGTGCAAGGTCATCCGACGAAAAAGCGCATGTCATGTATTCCACGAGATCGCCACTCTTACCCGACTTCATCATGTAGCGTTAAACAATTTTTCATCTTTGCGTGATTACTAATATGTTCAGAGGAATATAATTGAGCTTCTGGGTGCTGAAGAGGACACGCATCACAAGTGAGTCAAACTGACTCTGAATGCCCCCTTTCTAATTCGCCTTCTGGTTCCTAGCTTCCTCTTCTTTCCCTTGTACGATGGCGATCTCCATAGATATGTCGTTACTCGAAATCGACTCGGCGAGTCGGAATCGAAACGCATAATGTCTCAAATCCTGCTCGGACTTCATTACTTGCATTGCCTAAATATAACCCACCGGGGTATGTCATACCGCAGAGCGTCACCCACTACTCACCCGTAATCAGATATAAAGGTGAAATTCGTTCAACCAGCGCTCTTCCAAAGGTTCACGATTTGTGCCCATTGTTGCAGCCCGACAATATACTGCTCAAGTTCGAATCGCAGTACCCAATCGTCTGCATTGCTGATTTCGAGTCCGCCTTCCACGAAAACAAGACTAGATACTGTAGCGACGGTCGTGGAACCTTATCCTATCTGCCCCCAGAGGCGATCTATGCCCTCGAGCACAACCAGCTCCATTACTTTACGTGCGTCGCGAGATTGCGACTTTCGTTTGAACTCTCAAGGTCAATGTATGCAGGAGCCCCTCAGATTGTTGGAGTGCCGGAGTTTAGAATGTGTGCATGAATTCGAAGTGTCCTTTCATAAAAATCAATGGCAGTTGCTCGCTGTATAGAAAGTCGTTGCATTTGTATGCGATCCTCCGACACCGCATCCCCCAGACGGATGAAAGGATTCCCAAGAATTACCCAGGCCCACACTGGCTCGATGCGGCAAAAATTGACGACGTCGCTTACTTAGCATGGCTATTTGTCGTCGTCCTCCTGCCAGACAGATTTATATGAAGGTGAGGCCGTCAGCAATCTCCTCTTGAATGACACAAATATGCCATCCTATGAGACGACCCTCTCCGTTTGCACCGGTGTTCGAAATTTTTTGGATATGGGGAACTATAAGCCACCTAGGTGGAGTGATTTCTTGCCTTCATCAGCACCGTCTGCAAGCCGATGTGCATCTCGAGCTCATGGGAGAAGCGAATTTGCCGGCTCCACACGATTCAGGCGTATAGTTCCAGCTTGGTCTACTCCCAAGCATGATTCATCTTTCATTTAACGACGCGGATTTTCTCCACATGTCTTTAGCGGTAATTGCCCTCTGCAAAGGCCAATAATGCCTCTAATCGGGAGCTGGATAGCTTGAAATGTTCGCAATAAGCAGGGCTTTAACAATGGCCACAAAGCAGTAATAGCGGCTGGAGAAAGCGGTGGGCACGGAAGAATTGGAAGAGGAGGATAGTGAAGAGTGGATGACGAGGCTGGTGACATCGTCGTGGTCAACGCTGATAAAGCCGTGGAAAACTTGACTGTTGGGAGGGGCGGAGTGCGCGCGCTTTCGGGGTCCGAACCTGAATGACGCGCCCCAGGCGGGGTAATTAAGGCTCGAAAGAAGACATTCTTCTACTCGAGTATATCTTTTCACGGACGTTCAAATGAGCTAGAAATGCTTTCCCAGGTGTCTGGACCACAGTCGAAGTGAAAATGACCTCCGCGGGGCCCCAGCTGACTGTGGACCTTCCAGTTGGCGCGTACCAATTGAGAAGTTGCTTCAGCGGCATGAACGGGAACAAATAATGATCATAATCTTACCTAGAAACATGCTGAAGTGCTCAGCTCTTTGCGGAACTTAGGGCGCGGCCCGTTTTTTCTTTTTTTTTCGTAAGTTTTCACGACATCCCTGATTGTGAGCTCAATTCCCAACCGTTTTCCATGTTTCCCCTTCTTTATGTTCGCACTTGAAGTGCCACACATCGACGGAAAGACCGACATGATCAAAGTAGTGATCACCGGAGGCCATGAGATGTTTTTGAACGAATAGAAGATGTACGAAGGCATAGAACCTGGATACTGCAGCGTAAAAGTCGCTTTCAGAAAATTGGAGAATAGACATTAATTCAAGGCACGTTATATGTTTCCAACCACGTACATACTGCGATTCCGGTGATTCCCTCCCAACCGTAAAATGTGGCCCGCGATATGATCACGGGGAGCGCGCCCGCTGGACCTCATTGAGCGAGATCATTGTCCTGGCCAACCCGTTCTATTGCTCGCGGAGTACCCAGGCTTGGAGTCTGTTGGTAGACGGAAGTGGGTGCCGAAGTGGCTAGTACATGGTACAAACCAGGAACTAAGTAGAGAAGGTGCGGGCATATGTAAAATATCTGGGTGGGAGAACGAATAAAAGCAGCAGTACTGGCGAGACAGAATGAGAAATATACGATAATATGGGACAAAGGAAGGGAACGTACCTGACGAGACAGAGTGCGGAGCTAGTGGGACACCTCTGTCTCCCCAGGTTTTATGTGTATTGCGGACGAATTCGGGTACCGAGTTATCCTCGGCCGGGATATTGTCCCCATCCCGCTTGCGACCTCCTGAGAGGTAAGAGCGCGATCTTTAAAGGACCCATCCCTGTACTACTTACACATTCCAATCGAAAGTAGAGGGAAAACTGAGTGACTAGTAGCGATTACTACATTGGGACTGGAACTTGTCACGAAGTTCCGTCCGCAACCAGAATCGATCAGCACTCGAGGATTCCGGCCAAAGCCTGTTGTAAATGATTGCCCAGATGCAGTACAATGGCAGTACCACCTCCAGAGGTCTGCGTGGGGCCCAGGCCAAAATATACGAGGTTGCCGAACATGGGACTCCATACTGTAATATAATCGTCCTCTAGCCCTAGAAAATGAGGCAAGTAATCGATCAGCACTCGAGGATTCCGGCTAAAACCTGTTGTCAACGATCTCCCTGATGCAGTGCAAGGGCAATACCACCTCCAGAGGTCTGCGTGTGGCCCCGGCCAAAATATATGAGGTTGCCATTCATGATACCGAAAGTTGATTCTGGGAGCGAACCCACATCAGCAACACCCATCATGAGCTCTATGGCGCGGGGAACGTCCTGCGGATCGTCTGGAAATAGTAGTTTATGAACAGAGTCGGGTGTTCATCTTATGATTTGTTTACAAGTTGTTTGTGCTTATTTCCATTTCACGTGACGACAAAGCAAGTTTGGTTTGTTCGCTCCAAATGTCCTGACCACCCATTCACCTCGGATTTTTTCCAATATGGACTTGTCACTTGGTATGATGTTAATTTTATTTCATGTGAAAAGACACAATTTAGTGGGCACAGTTACGGTTAAGACAATTTTGTCCCATATCGCGATAATCACGTAATCAGCATGTGCTCTATGGGACCAGAAAAAATGGAGGAGGCGCAGCGAAGATATCTGAAGAGATTTACCTGAAGAATTGGAGGGAAATAATATTTTTGAGGCTTGAGAATTTTTTTTTTTGCAAGGACCGGGTATTGACTGTAATGGTTTACATTTTGAAACGCGTGACCCTATTTCCTTTTCAATGGTATACATTTTGAACCGTGTGACTTGACATCCTGCAGACCATTTCAATTCCAATGAAGTCCCAGAGCCATTCTCTAAGCTGCGCGTCTTGGAAATGAATACCTGCTCTGTTTGAACCGAGTTTAATCATGATCTTTGGCGACTCAGAAACCGGGCTTCGGTAATGGAGCTCAGATCTATGTTAGAAGATCATACGCGCCACACGAAATGTATGTCGTTTGTTCGACCCACGGGCATGTGCATTCCGCCCGAAAACAAAGCAATCATGGGAAGAGGAGAACACCCCTCAGATTTATTCGGCCCGAGGGCAATGCGCCCGAAGGCAGTCGGTAGGCACGTTCGACGTTGCAATTTGTTTAATCTGCGCTAATTTGTGGACAGCTGTGAGGCGGAAAGCCTCCGACACGTCCGACTTCCAGACGACAAGCTCAGCGTCCGCATGCGTTCGACGAAACTGGAGTAGAGCAGGGATGAACTGCTGCATGGCGCACGCAGTGGCCTCAAAGCCCAAGTAATTTTGCAGCAGAGTGACTAATGAAAGATGAGTTCACTCGAAAATATAGACTGGATATTACCATGAACAAAAGAGTTGCGGCTGCCAGTTGAAACCTGGCAGAAATTGGCTTCGACACCCCGGCTTGATGAAGGCTTAGCTGTCGTAAAGCCAGTACAACATTACCTGGGACAACCCTGCTGGCACGGCCCCGGCAGACCCTTCGGGTGGTCACGATTGGTGGACACTGGGGGGAAATATAAAAAAAGGTATGGAACCCTCCGCTCGACGGCTGCATGAGTTAGAGCTTCATTTTCGGCTCCGGTTTCTTTAAAATTACAACTTGCGCATCGCTGATGATTGCTCCCCTTCTTTCAATTTTCGATCCTACGCTGACTTCAGCTCCATCCAGGCTAGGATTCCAGCCTGAGCGCAAATCTTGTCCTATCGGAATTTTTAGTGGCGAAAGTATTGCGCATGTCCTGCAGCAGAAAGTTCACCACTTATATCTATTATCCTGCTAGGTACTCGATTCAAAACGGCGGCGTTTTCCGACCTACACATTTCTCCGTTAACTTCTCTTCTACCCATCTCATTTTGAGCTGGCACTAACGCAGCTTTCATTCTGAGTAGATCCACCCGAGAGCAGAATTCCCATCCATTTAATCTCAGCATATGGAAGGAGACACCCACCCAGACACTGAGACAGAGTCAAGACAGACAATTTCGAGTCCGCAAGAACGTGATTAGGGCTTGTCGTCCGTCCTCTCTTCCCGACTCTCAATGCACAAGTATATGTCCGATCCATGTGCTCTGCTTTGTTGTAGATATCCTACTGTAACCTCCGCGGATGCGAGGTCCATACATCTGCAGACACGATTTTTCAGAGAACCACTATTTGTTTAATTGCGACACAGCCAAGTTGACTTCTCTTTGTCTGACACCAGTGCCGTCATATATCATCTGATGCACGATGCATCATGCATCTCGGTCCGAGTGTGAAACACGCCTTGCTCTCGTACCTCCACCATCTTCTCTCGCCTCGCCTCGACGCCTTCCACTCCGCTCTTATACCGCCCACGATTGCTGCCAAGACGCTTATAATCTACGAGACAAACTAGTTCAGAGGTCTTCGAGAATGTAATCTTTTCATCACATATTCGTGACTCGGAAACAGGCGCTCTTCGCGTACAATGATGCGGGACTTCCGAAGAAACCACCAATTTCTTGTCTTTCGGCCAAATGCTATCTGAGCGTCTTCTGAGAGGTTGGTGTCTGCCTTAATCAAGTCCATCTTATTCTTCAATTCCTCCATGTCCTTGAAAATCTTAGGAACTATTTTCGCTCTTTCTCTGGCCTTTTCTAGTCTCTTATAAACAGACGCTACAACAATAGAGTGCTCGTACCTCGCATGTTGTAGTCTGTCAAAAAGGTTGATGCGTCGATCGCTGGCCGCGTTATTACAAATCACAAAAACAGTTCGGATGCTGGTATGTATTCCAGAACAAGTTTTTCACAATATGAAGTCACATCAATATTTATTAGCATAAATTGAGCAACTTATCCCCTCAACTCGCGGCGGCAGAGTTGAAAAATAATTCACAGCAAGCCGAATTCGTCAAAGAACATGCGACTGGTTACACCCAGTTATCACGACTTCCGTATTTTGATTTGGTGCAACAAATTGTCATCGATCCGATGCATAATCCATTGATGGGTAACCTCCCTCTTCATGTCGATAATTTCGACATGTTGGCGAACAATCGTGTCGCCTACATTGCGCGGTAGGAAGCGGCTCAAGAGAGAAAAAGCGGCAGCTATCGCTGACAAGCAGGCAAACGCCCTCGCTAAAAAGAAAGAGCAAGAGGCGCACAAAGCAGCTAAGAAAGTCGAACGTGAGCAGAAAAAGCTTGAAAAGGAGGCAGAAAATCAATGCACACGGGAGGAGCGTGCACAAAAAAAGGCCGAGGCGGAGAAGGATGGTCAATCCACCAGCACAGCCAGGCGTCATACACAAAATTCCGCCCCAACCACCAATGAACCAGACGCACCGGATTCTCCGCAGGAACAACAATCCACAACACCGGTCACCTCAATGGATTATGGTGAAGTTCCACCAACTGCATCAACGGGAGGTCACACTTTGGTACCCGAGGGGGAAATGCAAGCACCGCCCGCTGCTCATGCCCTTGCGGAGGAAGGGGAGGAGCCCAATACAAGGACCTCTATTGCGTTAGGTCATGCTTTTCAAAATGCCTGCTATTTGAATGCACCTCAGGTCATGCTTTTCAAAATGCCAGCCATTTGAATGCAGGTCTATTGCACCAGGTCATGCTTTTCAAAATGCCTGCCCTTTGAATGCACATCTATTGCACCAGCTCACACTTTTCAAAATTCCAGCCATTTGAATGCACGTCAGGTCACGCTTTTCAAAATGCCAGCCATTTGAATGCACCTCAGGTTACCCTTTTCAAAATGCCAGCCATTTGAACGCACCTCTATTGCTTCAGGTCACGCATTTCAAAATGCCAACCATTGGAATGCAACTCTATTGTGTCAGGTCATGCTTTTCAAAATGCCTGCCATTTGAATGCACCTCAGGTCACACTTTTCAAAATGCCAGCCATTTGAATAGCATAACCTGGCGCAATAGAGGTGTGTTCAAAGGGCGGGCATTTTGAATAGCATGACCTTGGGCAATAGAGGTGCATTCAGATGGCAGGCATTTTGAAAAGCGTGACCTGACACCATAGAGGTGCATTCAAAGGGCTGCCCGAAATGTTGCAGCATCTGTCTGAGAGACTAGCATACATGCATAACAGACATAAAAGGACCATGGAACATGGAGGACAGGGAGAACGGGAGGACAAGGACAAGGACAGGGAGAGATCAAGAAAGGCACAGAGGTCATTGGACACCAGGGCAGAGTCCAACGGACTCTGTGGAAGGTCGAATGGCTGCGGGGCGCTGGAGCACGTACGCTTGGGGTGAGGTTGGGTTCCGGTTCCGGTGAGAATTTGAACGTGTTCTTGTGAGCGTGTATTGTAGGCTGTTCCGAGTATTGAAGAAGGTAGGGATGGTCCTAAATGGCATTGCCACCAACCATTCCCCGCAGTAGAACCCAGTTGATGTCTGAAAGCAATTAGTTCAAGCACCACTTCACCGGAATAAAATCCAACAATGTCTTACTGTATGTCACCGGGTACTTGGCCACCTTAAGGGTTTTCGTCGTCTACCGGAGAATCTGCGGAGACTTGTGAGCATATCTGACAGAAGTAATGGAGGGCGATTGTGGGGAGCGGCGGCACGCGTTCCGATTCATGCCCGAGGCGGTCGGCAGATGAGGGCAACTGAAGTTGAGGACCAACAGACCCAAAAACGGAGTTTAAAAGGCTTCAGACAGACACGGATAATTTTATAAAGAGAGAGATAAAGAGAGAGACTATGAGTTGATCAACACTTGATCAAGCTGTTTCATTGTCTCATGAGTACCTGGGTGGCCTGAACCACATATTTCCGCCACTGCCATTGCAATTGGGAGACCTCAAAACAGCTCAGATGTACTTATGAAGAGACAGGATGAGGGGAAAGTCTATATTTGTGTGTGGCCCCGATGGCAAACGACACCCAAGTACATATCGTCAACTCGACTGAAAGAGTTCCTCGTTTTTGCTGCCCTCGTGGATGACACCAGAAAATCGAACGGTACCCGCAATAAATGCAGAACGCATGGCCATTGGCCACAAGAGGGACATCTAGCACTTGATCCGCTTGGGGCTCCCTTTGACGTTCGTCTGCCGGGGAGACAACAGCACAGCGGTAGTCGAGAATGAGCATAATTGCAGACCCGGCAGCAAGGTACTTGATAGATTCGAAGAGAGAGATAGAAGGAATTGAGTATAAGAGCCTTGAATAGGCTTGAGGTGACCCTGAAGAGGACGAGAGCCTTGACGACCCCTTGAGCCCGTGACCTTGAAGAGACTTAGAGTTGGAGGCTGAGGCAGAGGGACACAGTAGCAAGAGATTACAGGAGGGAGAGGCAGAGAGAAGATGGACATCGAGAGCAGTCTCCCTAAGACAGAAGCTATAACAAATCCAACTCGTTCCTCGCTTGTTATAGTCTGTTAGTTACCGCGCTCTGATAACCGGCGTCCTGCCTTATCATAAAATGATGGGAGATGCACAACCAAACAAGTCATTATTTCGCGCGTCTCACGCGATTCGACGTGAATTTTGAGTATAGATGGCATGCAAAGAGTGCAGAAATCATTATAATGAGCGTTGACATGATTTGGGACATTTTCCCTGCCCGCAAAAAGGTGCTCGGCAATTTCGGCCCTAAAGAAGGTATACTGCTTCATTATGGCTGGTTTGTCCTTAAATTGCTGGCCGCAAAGGTCCCAAGCTCGTATGTAATATCTACGAGAAGGCCCAACACCTTTTCTCAAGCAGGGATCTTCTGTAATTATCTGCGACGCGTCAAGTCGTGTTGAGAGCAGGCACACGTGATGTGTCCTGTATGCTTTGCCAATTGCAGGGACCGCCATTCAGATCACCAGCTCTGACCGCCGAAAATGTCGTATATGTAATAAAGATGTGCTGGACACCAATCGCCAGATGCATATGGGACAGCATACTGTAGCGTTTCGACCAAAGGTTCAGGTGACGGGTGACAGATGCCCGTGAACTGAACAATTTGGCCTAAGTGACGGTGACTTTGCGATTTTGCGGCCAAAATAGGCCTAAAAACATCTAAAATTTTCGGTCCGGCGAGTGCCGGACTTCCGTTTATGGCAATTTTAGGTGATTGCCGAGAAATGAACAAGTTCAGTGAACTATTGAGGTGACGGGTGACACCCCATGAACCTTTGGTCGAAACGCTACAGTATTATCAAATCCCTCAGCGTTGATGAGGAGGATGTTCGACAATATTGCGGCCTGACAGTGTTGGCATTGACCGGGGTCAAAGGGGGTCAAAGAGGGGTCAAAGCAACTTGACCCCCGGGTCGGACCTTGAACGCGGTGTCAGTGACTGACTGAACAGTTTTCAACCTTTCTACTCTTCACCAAACTATTCGAATATACATGAATTCAAGAGGTTTATGGGCTCCTACTGCAAGTTTAATATTTGCTTGACCCAGTCAACGCCAACACTGCGGCCTGAGAGGTGGGTATGCGCGGGTAAGTGTGTGAATACCCAAAACAATACCCCTTCCAACCCGAGGGGTGGATATTGTCCCGCATCCCGCTTGCAACCTGAGAGGTGGGGATGATCGGGTGAACACTGGTACAGACAATACCGCTTCCGACCCGAGGGGTGGGTATTGTCCCGCATCCCACTTGTGACCTGAGGTGGGAAGGATTGGGTGAACACTCGTACAGACAATACCGCTTCTGATCCGAGGGGTGGATATTATCTTGCATCCTGCTGTCGGGATGCTCGGGTAGTTGTGCTGCTGTGTGCGGGGAGACGCAACCTGAGTTGGTATTCTGGTTGTCCATAAAACTTATCATGCGAAGGCGCCGATAGGTGGAAGGGCCTGTGGGTGAGTATGCGCAATACCCCCGGAGGGCTGAGACGATCCTCAGGGGTTCGCCGGGAACGGGTGAATAAAACCCTAGTAGCAGCTCAGGAATCCAAAACTCATCCAAGGCAAAAGATCATATGATGTCTGCGGGGGTTGACAGGTGAATAGAAACCTAGCAGCAGCTCAGGAATCCAAAAACCCATCCCAGGCAACGGAACACGTTACAAAGAGAGAACATATCTTCCAAGCGACAAGCTCGGTGTCTGGACTGTGGAGGAAACACGAACAAACACGTTTTGATAGTGGCTGACGGTCCTTGTGGAAAGAATGCCCTCAAAAACGTTCAATTCCATCAGCCCCAGTTATCTTATTCAGAGTAGCCACACCTTCAACTGTTCATTACGAAGTTGCAAACTGCTTTGCTAATGGTTGGTCCAAGGGGGCGCGGGAATTAAAATTCAGGGTATGATGCCAAATTCTGATAGAGTGAACCATTCCAAGTCGATTGGCGGTTATCCGAAGTTTTTCCGAGAAATATTTTCGAGCAACAGGCTGTGACATTATTGCTTTATATGGTTTGACACTTGCCTTATTTGGGGGGTGGGTGGTCGACCCTGATTCAAAATTTTTTGAGATGTTCACCATCTTGACTGAAAGCCCCGAAAAAAATATCAGAAAAAAGATGAATATTTTTTTCGCTAAAAGGGCATCGTCCTAGACAATTTATTTGCCGCGCCCCCTTGAGTTGGTCCCCATTACTTTTACTTGCCTCTTGCGGTCATTGACCCGGCTAAGGACAAGGTGCAACTCCTTGGAGACACAGGTAGTGGTAAACCATCTTTCAAGGCAATCCAGGATTTTGAGCGCGAGGTTACCTGACACGTGATCTTCGCCCTTGCGAGAAAGGAGGTTCAATGTGTCGCGGTTACTGGGTAATGCTGTGCACCTGGGGTGGACAACCACCTCCAGCACAGACAAATATGGGACGACCCATACAGAGGACCAACTTGAAGGTGGTCAACAGAGAATATTGAGGATGAGACTTGCTTTGTGCCTGAACCCCTTTCTTCGAATTTTCAAGCTCACAAGTCCCCACTTGAATTCGTACCCTACACTTGAAGTTGTGCTAAGTACTGAAGTAGGTAGGATGGGTCTGGAGCTCTTATTGCACTTTTCCGACCCTGTGTGGCAAATTTTAAGGATGGTTGCCCCTTGGGCCACCATCTACAGAACTTACTCCCGGAAAGACTGTTCACCGATGAACCAATTCGCAAATTACCTATCTTCGTTTGAGCATTCCGAGAGTCAAAGGCTTGGATCCTCCGGATGTTGATTGCGTCTGTGGCATTGAGCCCATACATAATTTTTTTTGGATTTCATCCCCATCCTTTTTGGAGGAGATAAAAAGCTTACCTCAAGAACTTACTTCCAAACCTGAGTACTACGAAGTAAAACGTCGGGAGCCATCAACTACCTAAAGGGAACAGGCAGGAACCGGGAAATGAATCATCCCAACTGCTGGTCCGGGGGAAACAAAAACTAGGATCCGGTGGCATCAAGAATGAGATAACTTTATTGTTTGGATAGCTAGAGGCTGCATAAAAATACATGGCCGCGGAATGGAATTCAGTATCCTTTTCGGAGGCCTCCGTTGTTTCTCCAATGTCCCGGGCATGCGAACTGCATAGAACCCTGCATTTGAGTTGGTTTCCGCGAAATAATGAGCCTACGTATGCTATGCGGCATCCAGATGATCAGCAAGGAGTGTCGAACCGGCGACAGGAAAGTGGCCTCCGCGGTGGCCAGGATGAGGGAACACTCAAGTTATCATTGTAAAAGGGGCCAATTAGCTTCATTCCGGGGTTTCTGACAAAACCTTGAGTGTCCGAATCACTGAACCGGCAGAGGCAGGCCTCTTGCGAGCCGGCATCTACCACCGGAAGACATTTTTGTGAGAGGGGTGGGGCGCCAACGGCAGGAACCGCGCAACACCGCCTATTTATAACCAGGTCGGGTCTCCTCCGGGAGGGGGGCCAGTTTGGTGGGTTTAGCTACTACTGGTGGTCGGCAACTTCTGCCGGAAATCAGGGCTGGAAGCTGACAGAGCTGCATTTAGAAGGCTCGTCATTTCTGTCATCACTAGCAGTTACCCGTGCTTCGCCATAGATTTTACAGCTATCCACCTATCAACTTTTGGCTTGTTGGGATGATTCCACTTCATTGTTCCTGAAACCCGTCCAAGTTGTATCGGCCTAAGTCCGGTGTCTTCATCTTTTGAGGTTGAACAGCGTCTCGGGCATCTCGGGCAAGTCGCAGCCGAAAGGTAATCCCTTACAAAAGCAACATTTTGATCACGGTACCAGCCGGGGGAAGGAGTGAGATTCCCTTTATGTCGATCATCGGGGAATCAGATTCAAGGAAACGACATCCAAGAAATTGGAGTCACCCTCTTTATAAAATTAAGCATGTCTGTCCGAAGCTTTTTCAAACTCCGCAATCAACAGATCTGCTTCTAGCCTCTTTTTTCAGCCAAGTGAGAGACGGTCCGCGGAGCGGGCCGTCGAGCGCTAGTTTAAACTTAAAGTTGTTCAACGTTGAATGCCGGCACATTCTAATGCCGAATTTTCACATCAAACCTCTTAATGCGCGACTCGCTGATCTGGAACCAAACCAACCAATCTAAACCCATACTATAGCCTGTAGAAATCACACGAAACTTTCAATCTCAATTTTGCTTCTGCACTGCTCCTTCCACCGCTCATCAATATTTTATTTTATTTGCGGCAATTTCACAGTCCTAAAAACCCCCCCGTCGTAGCGTCCCACGGCGTGGACCCAGTATCTGCCTGGGCAGTGAGAAACACGACAACTGGCCTCAATCCATCGTTGGTTGATACCTTCATCCCACTGCTGTTATCTATCCGTGTCCTTGAACACTGAAATCAACATCTCCACATCACGGTGGAGCCGGATGCACGAATTCAACATCGTACCCGGATGAACCCGGGAGCTCCACCTGTGACATCACGGTCCGTGGTCCCGGTTCCCACAGGCGCCACATTTGTCTAGCCAACCGGGCTCAACCTACGGCTTTTCTTATATAGATAGGTATTTGGAGTTAAGCGCGGATCGGATTTTATGCGCCACTGGCGAATGAGCCGAACTCATTCGAGGTGTGAGTTGAGGGTTTTTTTCGAGGGAAAAAGGTTGGAAAAAAACAGAACAATCAAGCAGTGTGATGATGGGCGAGAAGGATCACTTGACCGAAGTATTTCTGTGCAAATAGTAGAATTTATTCAGCTTGCCTTAAGCAGAGTTGTCTTGATTTCAACTGAGTTACCTGAGCTTTGCAATTCGAATTCTGGGATCCGGTACCAGCAACAAATGACTTTCCCATGTCAGGAGTACATCAGAAGGAGAAGTAATGGAATATTAATTGCTACGGTTCACCAGGGGTAGAAGTAGAGGTACAAATGGGCCAACCTTCACCTCTATCTCTTCGGGCCTTACCTCTTGACTTTGGGAGGTAAGTTGAGGTATTCTCTTTGAAAGGTCTTGTAGACCACTGCGACCACAGACGAAGGATTTGGTTGCAATTCGGCCGTAATGTGCTCAATCTGGCCTGTTTGACGTCAAAATATTACCATTATTTCCTGCGGGATATACTATGATTATCCTACCACTCCACATATATTTTGAGGCACATCGCAACACGCCTTCGTATTTGATCGGACGTGCCAACAAAATCAGACTCCATATAAAAGATTTATCGACTGTCATAAATCTCGTGGAGTCTGACTGCGCGAGACTAGCCGTTTTTTTTACTCCTCAGAGGCAGACCGGTTACGAGTCTATTCCACAACGTGGTTCGCCTGGTGTTAAAATCCCTGTGTACGCGTTGGAGGTGCATTCACCTAGCCGGACTATGATTCGACCAGAAAATTGGTACTCATTCCACTTCTGCACCGGGAAGGGATAAAATATGTGCACAGCCACAAAATTCAAAAAATATTCCATAACGTGGTTCGCCGGAGGTTAAATTTTTTGTTCGCCTGCTGGCAGATGGATTCACCCAGCCGGACTATTAATCAACCAGAAAATGAACACTCATTCTACTTCTGCACCAGGAAGGGATAAAATATGTGCCCAGCCACAAAATTCAAAAAATATTCCATAAGGTGGTTCGCCGGGGATTAAATTTTCTGTTCACATGCTGGCAGATGGATTCACCCAGCCGGACTATAAAGCAACCAGAAAATGAACACTCATTCTACTTCTGCACCCGGAAGGGATAAAATATGTGCCCAGCCACAAAATTCAAAAAATATTCCATAAGGTGGTTCGCCGGGGGTTAAATTTTCTGTTCGTGTGCTGGCGGATGGATTCACCCAGCCGGACTATGAATCAACCAGAAACTGAACACTCATTCTACTTCTGCTGAGGGATGTCCCTGGGCGGAGTCGAACTGCCGGTGAATGTTCACTGACCGAAAACGAGTCGATGCGAACAGACGGATCTGGACGCGAATATCAGCTCCATTTAGTTTTAAAAAGTGGACAAAAAGACCTCGCGGTTGCAACAAAGCACTGTAAGAATAAATGAGCTAAAGCCGATACGAACAAAAAGAAAGACAGCTGACCGGAATGAATTATCATTTGCTGGGGAAAGAAGAAGGGATCAATGGGAGAAACTCGCGAAGATGCAGGAACATACTCGGACTGCAGAAAAACACGGTGATCCGAGCGATGAAGTTAGATGCCGGTTCGATGCGTTTGAATGCCCACGAGAAAGGGCAAAAAATGTATTTTGGCTGTCCTCGGAGGGACAAGGGACCTATTTTGAACCCTGTGCCCCACAATGGCATTTCGAACTCCATGCCCCACAATGGCATTTTGAACCCCGTGCCTCACAATGCCATTTTAAACCCCATGCCTCACTATGGAACCGACCATCCAGTGCATTACAATGGCATTTTGAACCCCGTGCCCCACAATGTCCCTTTTCTAATTGGCTTCACACCAAGCACATTTATTTTATCAAAACGAGAGTGGGGGACAAAGGGATAGTCAAGTCAGGTCAAAAGGGGTCACTGTTCGTTATCGGTTCTGTCTATAACTACTGTATATATACTGTTTCGGAAACCGACAAGTCCCTAGAATAGTCCAGAACAAGTCTTTCGGAAAGGTCCAGAGCACGTTGGCCGGGTCTCCGGACGTCTCCTACAACAATTTATTACTCAAGAGCGGAGAGTAACATTGAAACCCTAAAATTATGTTCCACCCGTCGAGTGAACATGTTTCCTACGCCATTTATGCACCTGCATCATAATTCAGACCTATCTGCACAAGATATCACCAGGGTTTTGTTTTTATACTGCCAGCTTCTCGCAATACAACATGGGCCCCAGCGTTTAATACATCGTTGACTTATATCCTGGGATCGAAAACGATACCGTCTGATGTTTCCTAAAACCACAGATGCCAGCATTAAAACTCTCGTAATTCGCCGACCGTCTAAATAATAATCGTGAATATTAATACTTTCGCTCTCCCGGGGCTCATTTCTGCCGCCCCGCTAGAAATCATCCGGAATTTCTCCACACCCAGAAGTATATGTATTTGTCGGGGTCTTGCTGTGTAGATACTATCACGCTGAAGTATCTGTGCGGTGAAGTGTGAGGGACAAATGATATATTTGCTTCCCATTTTGCCCTTTAGTTGCTCCTCCGGTTTTGGCTCCAGCACATCTGAATATTTTATTACTATGGAACAGTCCTCCACGGGAGACTTCGTCTTCCTGCTACGGTGCCTGGCACAATAGAGGTGCATTCAAATGGCTGGCATTTTGAAAAGCATGACCTGATGCAATAGAACTGCATTCAAATGGCTGGCATTTTGAAAAGCATGACCAGACACAATTTGAATGCACCTCTATTGCACCAGGTCATTCTTTTCAAAATGCCAGCCATTTGGATCCACCTCCATTGCATCAGATCAGACTTTTCAAAATGCCTGCCATTTGAACCAAGAGGTGAGTGATGAAGAACAGGTCTGCGTTCCAAAGATCGCTCACTTGGTTCAAATGGCGGGCATTTTGAAAAGCATGACCTAAGAGGTGCATCCAAATGGCTTGCATTTTGAAAAGCATGACCTGGCGCAACAGAGGTGCATTCAAATGCCAGGCATTTTGAAGAGCATGACCTGACACAATAGAGGTGTATTCAAATGGCTGCCATTCTGAAAAGCACAATCTAGTGCAATGGAGGTGCATTCAAATGGCAGGCATTTTGACAAGCATGACCTGACACAATAGAGGTGCATTCAAATGGCAGGCATTTTGAAAAGCATGACCTGGTGCAATGGAGGTGCATTCAAATGGCAGGCATTTTCAAAAGCATGACCTGACACAATAGAGATGCATTCAATTTCAAATGGCTGCCATTTTGAGTGTATTCAAATGCCGTGCATTTTGAAAAGCATGACCTGACGCAATAAAGGTGCATTCAAATGGCTGCCATTTTGAAAAGTGTGACCTGGCGAAATAGAGGTGCATTCAAATGGCAGGCATTTTGAACAGCATGACCAGATGCAATAGAGATGCATTCAAGTGGCTGGCATTTTGAAAAGCATGACCTGATGCAATCGAGATGCATTCAATTTCAAATAGCTGCCATTTTGAAAAGCATGGTCTGATGCAATAGAGCTGCATTCAAATGGCCTGCATTTTGAAAAGCATGACCTGGCACAATAGAGATACATTGAGTAGCGGCAGCGCAGCGGAATTTTGATCGCATCACCGTGATGCACCGAATCGGGAAACACTGCCAATTTGATTGTCTCAGTGGACGGCGTTACTGTGGGCAGAGAGAGCCACATTCGTGTATGGGTCTATCGGGCAAATTTGGTCAGAAAGATATTTTACATGTATTGTAGGAAGCAGAAATTTTGTTGGCAAGTCATAGCTCAGAATCCATCACTGCGGCAGAACTTCCGGTCCGAATTTTCAAAATATTTTACCAACAATACATGTAGAAATGGGTAAAACCTAGATTTGACCCCAATCCCGGCCCATATCGGATCGGTGGCAGCGTGGGGTAGAGCGGTCGAGATCACGCTGATGAAGGTGATGCAAGCAGGACCAAACAAACGCGACACGCTGATCCCTCACTCTCTCGACGCGTTTTTGACCCCACAACGCGTTTTTGGCCTATGGGGGAAACATCTCGCTCATTTCGATGGGGTGGTGCACGAGGCACGAAAAGGAAACGGTCTTTTGCCCAAAAACAACAAACTCGGCAACTCGCCCAAGACCTCGGCGGATCTACTTCTACGTCGTCGCTCACGTCTTCGGATGCCGGCAAGGAGAACACCCCTATTGCCGAGCTTCAAAAGGCGATGGTCCGAGGCGATACATATCAGCGCCAACTCTATAACGGCAACAAGAAGCTAAAAAAGGCACACAAAACCATCGGAGAGCTTCATCGGAACGTTAAAGCGCACTTTCAGAAACTCATTGACAATCCTAAGCTCATTACGGCGATGGATGCAACCTCTGAGACAGCAACTCTCAACGGGAAACCCTGGGTTAAACCCGATGTCGTATACGCAGCGCTTGCGATGATATCACGGTGGGAACTTACTCACGTCGACCAACTTGTCATCGCTTTCTGCCGTGGTGCCCTGGAGACTTGGAGCCGGTTTGATGATGAGTGGAGCGAGGATGGACCTGTCTCTCAGCTCACTCCCGCAAACATTGAGCGTGCATGGCTCGAAGCGACCAATGACGGCAACGAGGGCAAGTTGGGAGGAGTCCGACAGGCTTCTCGCATAGCCCCAAACATGACGCTTGCCTACCACAGTGCACTGCGGATGTACAAAGCTAACGGGACCTCAGCCTTCGTGAAGGAATTGTCGGCTCATGATCGGCAAGTCATTCGTGCCAAAACTCGACAGGACGATGCCTCGGGACACAATAGAGAGATGAAGTCGAAGCTGATCCTTCACATGAAGGAGGTCGCTGACAATAACGCTACGAGGGATATTGCGCGCGCTAAACGTGTCCAGATTGCCCAAGATGCCATTGCCAAGACGATCGCGATTGACTCCGTTGCAGCCCTCGATACACGATTCCAGCTACAGCCCAAAAACGAGGGATACCTTTCAGTGCCAGTTCTGGACCTGCAGCTGGATTGGCATATTGCTAACGCCGTCAAGGAGTCCGCAGATTCCACCGAAACCTCTGCATCTGGAATCCCAAAGGCAAAAACAGGAGCAAATGGCCGTAAGAATAGGGAAGCCCGTTACCAGCTCCTCAGAACAGCGATTTCGAGGCGTTGCGAGATCATTCAGGCTCTCGGCGGTGTTCCAATCCTGGAATCAGCACAGCCAGAGTCTGACACAGAGCCAATGGACGTCGATGAGGAGGGATATGACAGTGAAGAGCAGTGGTATTCAGGTAGATAGTTTGTAGATATATATAAGACATAATGAGAGCCTATTGCGGGCACACGGGTGGTCCAATTGTGGAGGAAAGTAGAGGAAAGTCAATTTGCCGCCAAATCAGAATGATCGTGCTTAGTCAGCGCACGATTTCCAAGTCGGGATTGCCGCTACTCAGATACATTCAATTTCAAATGGCTGCCATTTTGAATAGCGTGACCTGGCACAACAGAGGTGCCTTCAAAGGGTGAGAATGGTCAGTAAAATATTCCTGAAATTTATTAGATAAGCGCACTACTGAGGACAGATCCCGTGAGGACGAACCGCCCCCGTCTCAAAAGCATGCCAAGAGTGTCGACGGATTGATGTGCGTCATCAAGAGTCGGGGTCCTGGTGACAAGCTCATGAGGAGGGGGTGCAAAGTGCATGCACAATGTGTGATGCTGTTCAATCCGAGATACAAGAGTTTGAGGAGGGCCAGTGACTTGTTTCGCTGTCATAGCTTGAGGAGCCATGAGTGCAAATGAATGTAAAAGGTGTCTGCCACTTGATTACTTCAATTTTAAAATTGTTCTCCATTGTTTCAAAATTTACTACATTCAGTAACTCTGAGTGGCACAATGGCCGTATCGAAGAATCGCTGGTTGCCCATGCGCGGTTGCCTCTTTGGGCAACGGTCACGCTAACGGTGGGGCTCGTTGCCTGAAAAATAAGCAACGGGTTTGTAACGGTCTTCGGGGCGCTGCCTCCCTACAACTTGGTACAGTAATGTACAGGGAGGGGAGATGATGGGTGAGAGAAAGGAACAAAGTGAAAGAGCGCAGTTTTTGAACGGTTGTTGAGCGGCTGAACGGCGAGGTCGAAATAAATTGAAGTCCAATAATCTTTGATGGGTCAGGTGGACTCGGAAAGCAAAAGGAAATTAAACTGCTAATGTGGTCGGTCCGTGGGGGGCTGAGGAAAGGAGGGTATCGGCCGTGCCAAATTACGTCTCGCTTCAAATAAGCGATGATCCATGGAGACCAGGTTCCGACGGCTTACGTGTCATGTCGAGTCAATGCTCCCCTTAACATCCCCGAATTTTCAACCGCCTGCGCTCATTCTGGGTGAGGGCATAGATGTGTTGTGATGGGCATTTTAGCTGTGTTAAAGCCCTGGTGACACTGTGAGGGAATGGTCCCCAGTCTCTTATAAACAGAGGATACAGCAAAACTCACTTGTATTGGGTGTGTTGGAATTAGACCCCAGTGCTTGTTCAAACCTTGAATTATCAGATACTTGGGCGCTTGTTTAAACCTTGAATACATCAAGCGGATCACATCACATGTGCTGACCTAAGGACGTGGACAGGTCCATCAGCTCTATTTATACACACCTTCACCCTGCCACGTCACAGCATCCCTCACCAGCTGAGTGTTCCTTATGGATGCACAGTCGCCAATGCACAGTCCTGCCAATAAACTCCAGAGAAGCAGCACCAGCATCTCCAGAGACAACTGTCTTAACTATGACTACGTCCCTCTGCACAGTATACCTGAGCAGTTTGCCGCCCACTTGCGCATACCGACGTCAATCTTGCATTTCTTGCTGGTCACTCCAACTAGTACCAATATCAATGTGGCCCCACAAAGTGACTGTGTGAGAACTCTTTATTTGAAACGTCCTTGCACCAACATTGTACCAAAGCAGAGATCCGATGCGAACACCCGTCTGGAGGTGGCTGTGGCGCCCTCTCCGGAATGGGATAGCCTAAACCTCGAGTATCTACCGGGAGTGATGGACCAAATCTACACAACCGCTCCGCCTCCCTTTCCGGAATGGGATGGTCTACAGCTCGAGTATCCGCCGGAAGTCTCTCATCCTGGAGATCAGATTGAGAAAGCGAACTTGAATCCTGCTCTGCCTCCAGCCCCCGGACACACCGGGAACGCGGGTGACGTGGCGGTAGGTTCGAGCGCCCATTCACAGCCGGTCCCAGTGCATCATAATATCAGGAGGTTCGGGCTTTTCCCGCCCCCCTTCCATCCATCGGTCAGACTCCGGAGAACAACTGGACCGAGGCGGAAACCACCGTCTTTGGTAGAGCAGATCCGGCAGACACGAGTGGACAGATGAAGAGAGCAACCAGACCGGTGTAGGTTCCCGTTCAAAGCACAAGAGTGGTAATCGTATGAAACAGCATCCCCGAGGTACAGTGGTGTCCCTCTCTTCAGATTGGGCCGTTCAATAACTGTGACATGTTAGCGCGACGCTGGATATACACTGACAGATCACCATCCCCCGGAGCGGTCGAGAAAATCCCGGAGTTCCCCAAGGGAAAGACTCGGAGTGGAAGGCACTTTTCATTCACAGAGCTCAGTGAAGGCGATTGTAGAATTAATCTGGCCCCCGCAAACTAAACCTCACGTTGAGTAATATATTTCCATCTTGGAGCGCATGACAATCAATTTTGGACATATTTGGGTAATCTGTATACCCCAAAATCAGCTTCCCACATTCAGTTTTGCCAGGAATTCACATTTGGGCCAAGAATCGGCCACAAATGACCCAATTCAACCAGCATTTGCCTTTTTGAGAAAATATGGTTCGGGATCGGTTCTGAAACTAACCCCGGCAACACTACCAAGAAGTAGGCATGTCCACCATTGCTCTGCAGTCTCCGTGATTTGTATCGTTTAATGTGCTATTTTCCCAGCCATCATACAGCCTGACTTCTAGCAGTATTAGGCCAGTGTTGGAATGTGGATGGCTGAGCGAGCATCGGAGCTCGGCCAACCGTGGGATGTCCCGTCAAAATGTGGACCATTGAAAACGCAATTGGGTCACTTGTTTCAAAATGCAAACCCGTAATTGCGCTCTGGAAAGCGTAATAATGCCTCCGGCCGCGATCTGAATGGCTGTAAATATTGGCAGTGATAAGGGCTATCCACCTCTGGGATGCGCGGCTTAGAAAATGGTTCTGGGAATTCATTGGCGTTAAAATGGTTTGCAGGATGTCAAATCACGCGGTTAAAAATGTGGAACATCCTGTGCTTCATCGGTACGTATCAAATAATTGCAAATAACTTGCCCCGATATATGACGAGGCTTCGAGATCGCAGGAGCGAATTTCAAAAACTAAATTACAAGTTCACTGCCGTCAAGAGTCTGACATGCCATGTTCTCGTTCCACCTTCCTGCACAATTCTCAAGCGGAAGTCTCCGGCGCTCCTACAGGTGTCAAGCCCATACAAGTGTCGAGCCGGCGCAAATCTCAAAGCCTGCGACAGTCCTTGAGTGAAACTCTCATGGTTTAGGGTCCCGTATAGTGTGTCTATTCAAGTCCGCCTTCCCTCCGCGCCCTACACGGCTTTGTTCGCTCCCGTGCCTCTCGGCCACCATTTCCCGCCACAATCCCAGGCTTCATCAGACTTTGTCACACCAGCCCGCCACTCCTTCATCGCATACCAGCTACGGTATAAACAAGTCGTTCATATGTTCCTTGCTGCATCAAGATTCAAAGATCTTTACGCATGCAATTCCTTACTTGTGTCTTCAAGTCTCACTTCTATCTTCAAGTCCCGGGTGTCAAGCTGTCTCCCTCGTGGTCGCAAGGCTCCAAATCATTTTGCTCTCATTACAGCTAATGTCGGAACCGAAGGCGCGGTGAGAAAATTTCTGTTTTGGGAGATTTCCGAAGAATTCCCCGTAACTGGATGAGTTCTTAACGGACTGACACAAAACCTAGCTAGTTTTTCCAGGCTAATTCATCCGCAATTAGTGATGTAAAGGAAATTGCGAAAATGTATTTTATCTTTCCATTTGGCACCTGAGGCATTGTTTCTGTTGAACACCTCCTAGGAGGGTGGGCACTTGTTCAAACACACTGAATTTTTGGGATGGAAGACTTACATGCATTATAAAGAGGGTGATGTTGCCAGAATTATGATTCTCTTCTCTATTGAGTCACTATTGACTCGGAAGTAATCTTTCGATCAAAATTTTCGAACTCAATCAATAATGACTCAATGGAGAAGAAAATCATAATTCTGGCAACATCACCCTCTTTATAATGCATGTAAGCCTTCCATCCCAAAAATTCAGTGTGTTTGAACAAGTGCCCACCCTCCTAGGAGGTGTTCAACAGAAACAATGCCTCAGGTGCCAAATGGAAAGATAAAATACATTTTCGCAATTTCCTTTACATCACTAATTGCGGATGAATTAGCCTGGAAAAACTAGCTAGGTTTCGTGTCAATCCGTTAAGAACTCATCCAGTTACGGGGAATTCTTCGAAAATCTCCCAAAACAGAAATTTTCTCACCGCGCCTTTGGTTCCGACATTAGCTGTAAGTCGCTACTAAAAGTGCAGCACATCAGACTTTTGACATTTTGGTTGTCGTGTTGTCAGGTGTTGTACAACGTGACAACGCCCCGCCAAAACGGCACAACACGGCCTAACAACGCCCCAACATCACAACGCAACAACCTCGGGCCTAAAATCCACAACACCGGTGATGGTGCACTGTTGCCGCACTTCAGCGGTTGATCAAAATTGAAAATCATTCTTGCCCAAGGGAGTTCCCCATCCCCGCACCCCGTCCGATATGCCTTGGCCAAATTTCAAGGTCAATGTCGAGCTCACTGTCGTCGACAAAATCCATCAACAATGCGACAATGCGTAAAAACGCCGCAACGTGGCAACCAAAATGTCAAAAGGCTGATGCACTCCGGTAGGCGCGTCAACATACACGTGCTGGGAAATAGACCACGTGATGTCATAGTGGGGGGAGGCGTAGGGCTTCTCGATTCGTGGGCGGGGCTGATTGGTTGGGCAGTGCTTATCCTTGTTTATTCGCCAAACAACACGTGCCGCGCGGCACACCACGTGCGGGGATGGCCGTCTCCCCGTCACACTCACAGCAAATATGGACGACGACGAAGGGGAGCAGGAAGATGGGCAGTGGGATTGGCGGCGGTATTAGTCCACGGCAGGCAGACATTTGCATAGGAATTATTATTTTTGGATGCGGGCGTTTCGTTCCCAATTGAGACTCGAACGCTGTCGAGAACTAGATAATACATAGAGGTGTGCTGTTCCAAAGAACTAGGAGAATAAGGCTCCATTCGGTACACGTTACTTCGCAGCGTTTAGCGGGACTTCGAGGCATTCGTTACTTCGGCTCCCTGGGAAAATCACGCCGGGTCCATTGAGTACCATGGCGACGACCGTCGTCCCATTGGTTGCTCAATGGTCTGGAACGTTCTGGAATGCATCACATGCTGACCATGGAGGTCCTCTCGGGTGTCGGCACGATCAAGCGAAGTAACAATCGTTGCGAAGTGCTGACAAGTGCCGCGAAGTAACGCGTGCCGAATGGAGCGAGCACTATTACTAATGTTACCGCTGTCCCGCTTAAAATCGGGATTTTGGGTGAAATTTTCATTCGAGGACCAAGAAGAAAATTCAAGGAGGCTGGTGACTGCGGATTTTCAGTGTGAGTAGAATGGGCTAGGTTCTAAGACAATCGGACAAGATTTGAAGCTGGGTTGGCTGTTCTGCTGCAAATTGCTGAAAACGGAAAAAATCGTCCGCACCCTAGTTCAAAAGACGGCACCCCAAGGGGATTCTTTTTCTCGAAAAATGTACCCGATGTCGAAATTCGGAGAATCGGCGGACCCCACCCGCTTAAACTTTTCCGACCTTGCGCTACAAGGCACACAGCGGGACCAGGGTTTGTCTTACTGTAGCGGCAGAAATGGATTGAACAGGCTGGTTTGGGCCTGTCAGGGCATCAAATGACGTAAAACCACGTATATATCGAAAGTATGGGTCCTCTGGAAGTTGTAGGGAACATCGCTAAAATTGCCATATATGGCAATTCCGCCGGAATTAATTATGTCGGCCGTGCTCGACAGGAAGATTTTTTAGGATTAGCTCCAAACGAAAAATGGATTGGACCTTGCAATGCATGGAACAAAACGGCGAGCTTGGGCAACTTCAGAGGACAGGACAAGCTCAGATCTTGACCAATCGAGATGGATAAAATCTGGGTCTGCTCCCCTTTTCAAGTACTTTTAGGTCATATAGATCACTTTTTGCTCCACCGGAATTCGGAAAATGTTCCTCTCAAAGACGGCCGAAATAATTAATTCCGGCAGAATTACCATATGGCAACATAGTGTTTTCTCCTACGACCTCCAAAGGACTCATACTTCTGATATATACGTGATTTTGAGTCATGTGGTGCCCTGACGGGCTCGAACCAGCCTGTTCAATCCATTTCTGCCGCTACAGTATGAACCTCACACACCAGTTTGACTCAATAGATGGTCAATATTTGCTAAACGATTAGTATATACGTCAACTGGAACAAAATCAAAACATTCTCCACTCTCTTCTATTCCTCACACAGTCTGGATCACCAGTGCACGTGACTATACTCGACCCCGAAGGAACCAAGGTCCTCCGTTGGTGGATTTGGGATTCATGTCGCGACCAGGACAACATTTGGGTCCATTCCAGGGTGTTTTTCTGAGCATCTGATGTCCCAAGGAGATCAATTTGTATGGAAAGCCAGAGCACCACGCTCGTTTGATGGCCGGTGATTGCCTGACTGTACGCGGTTCGAGTGCCGACGAGTAAAATCCATCGTTTATTCAAATCTGAATAAATTCGCTTGGTTCTACGACGAAATTTGTTCAAAAATGGCCGTTCCACAAAAGTACTGTGGCGGATTTTTTGAATTCACCTCACCTCTTGAGGAACTGCCAAGGATGGCACAGAATTGCTTGTATTTCGGTGGATGTTGAGATAAATGAAATTCTGCCACAGTACTTTTATTTTAATGCCTATTTACTAACCCACTTCTCTCTTGACATGGGCCCGAAAATGTGTTCCCAAGAGGCTGATGACTTTGCAAAACTGGAACCGACATCTTCTGCGAACCAAACACGGACAAAGCTACCGTTTTGTGATCGGCCGATGCCCGTTCCCATAAACAGCTCGAATGCTGCATGCACAAGTTATTCAAGCTCTGAATGAGTTGAACGGACTGCCCGTTAAAGCTGCTTGGTTCTTTTGGCGGCTTTCGCGCCCCACTCCGCAAGTACAGCGTGCGACAGTTCACGAGCGTCATGCGTGTGAAAAACTTTGATAAGTTGGAACAGACGACCGTTCAATTGCTTGTAAGAGGACCGCGTGACTTGCATTCCAGCAGGTCCTAGTAGATCCCGGCGTTCAAAAAACGGGACAGAATTTAATTTCACAGCCTTCCCGCGCCAACACGCCCACCGGCGCCCGCCATTCTGGGCCGGGACAGCGGCAATCGCCGACGGCTAAATGCCGGGACCCACAAGATGCATACCTTATATTTGCCGGGATCCGATCACCGCCACAGGGGAGGCGACTAGGTTCGGAGCAAACCTGTCTCCGCACCGGCAAGCCGGTGAATCTCGTGCGTATCATGAGGATCCCTGAAATTCAACCCAAATGCCTGTCCAGCATAATTTCCGATTCGGATAAAAAACTGCCCAAAAATCGCAAAATCCCTAGTCAAAATCGGATAAAAAGTCGAACTTTGGCGCGCCTTGCCTGGAAGATTTTTCGGATAAAAACTCGAGGCTGGCGCGCACCCCAGGTGAGGATTCGGATTAAAAATTTGGCCCGCGGGCGCATCCAAAGAGGAGAGAGGGAGCCACTTCGAACATACAGTATTTGATGCATTTGAACGGAGGGAGATGTTTGGGCTAGAATTGACGTGATTTGGGCGAGATATGGGCTCCAGAACTCACCTCGTTGTGGCCAGAAAAAAACGCGAGGCCTGGTATCGATTTCGGATAAAAACTCGCCTCGGGGAAGCCTGGGTCGAATTCAGATAAAAAATTCCCGATTTGGGTCCGGATAAAAGTCGCAAAATCCGACAACCTCCGGACAGGCATTTTGGTTGACTTTCAGGGGCCTGTATCATGTTACGGTTGACCATTGAGGCCATGGTCTTTTTAAGGAAATTCTCATCAAATCTGTTGGGGTCCTCGTAGCCGTAGGCTGCCGAACCGTCACAGTGTGATGCTCTCCGCCCAGTAAGCAGGCCCAGAGCAGGCCCGTCTCCGACCGCTTTATCACCCTCACATGATCCACGCGACGAGCCTGCCAATCCTGTGCTGTGCGCGCGCCTCCCAGCCTTCGAGTTGTGTCTCGCTTGTGTGGTTCGCGGCCGCCTATACTACAAGTCAGCTCAGAGCGGTGGGAGCAAAGTAAGCAAACTTACGGCTGGTCGTACTCGAGCTGATAGCACAAGGGAGGCGCAGGAATTAATCGAATCCATGCACGCGACTTCTGGCTCAAGGTCACCGGCTGGCATTCTGATCATGCAGAGGATCAAAAGAAACTCTTTCGTTTGGTGGCTGCAATGAAGAGTAGGTCCTTGTGGGTCCCAGCGATATACGCAGTCGGCGATTGCCGCTGTCGCGAGTTTCAGTCCAGTGATGCAAGCAACTCTAATTCGATCATGCGCTGATACAATTCAGTCGTCCATATAGTTGGCTCAGCTCGACGATGCAAGCGGTTCTAATTGAATTACAGTTTCATTGGGACGGACGGTCATTCAAAGCCGGCACATTCTCAATCAGAGCCGGTCTTGTGCCGGGTCTTGTACATCACCAGGGCATCATATGACATATTGGACCCACTACTGATGACGGTGAGAGAAAGGGAAGGAGGGTCAGAGGAGCCTCCGAAACGGCTTAAAAATATTAGCCCGAACAACATGGGACATCTTTTTTTGCCCCAACTGTATAAGGGACGACTGTTAGTCCGAGAAAAACGGCATCCGAACATCTAAAACGAGCATCTATAACCCACGGGTCCTTCTGAGTCATGGAAAACTAGCGTCAAATGGGAATAACTCGACGTGAACAGGGCTGTGTGACAATTTCACACGCCATTAAGACCTTAAATAATGACCGAGGTACCACCCTTGTTCTCCGTCCTTTTTCCTTGTCCTTCTGTCTTTTCCCAAAGAATGGCTACACGCAAGTCTAAACGGACTCCGTGCGTGTACTGTGAGACTGTTTGTTCTTTCTTCCTTACTCACCCTTAACAGGGGCGGTAACGAGGCTCAAAAATCGCGCAAGCCTGTCAAAGGGTAGCAAGTTTCAACAACCCAACCGTTGTACGTGGTCTCCATGCCCATAGCCTTCCGGTATACTGACTCTGTGGCCCTAGGTGGGATTATGGATCGTGTTTTGATTATCCGTCCTCCCAGACGCCCAGTTGCTCGTTATCAACTTTATGTCTACCAGACTGCCCGCGGAGTCTACAGTGCGAAGGAAATCCGTGAAGCATACCAAGCGACAGTTGAATCGCTCACCAAAAAGTTGAAAGATGCCCTTTCGAGATCGGATTGCCGTAGCCTGGACTGTGACAGCGATTTCGGTGTGTTGATCATCGTCTGTGTGTTGGATCCCTAACTAATGGCCTTGGAAAGGTGTATCGAAACCGACTTCGCAAGTCATCTGCTCCTGGTTCCATTCACCGCGTCGGAAAACCCACTCGGTGTGATCTCGTGTGGGCTACCATTGGTTCGTGCCCACTTCCGCTCGGCAACTTCGAATTTGAAAAGGATTAGACCTCCAGCCAAGCTGGCAGGTATTTGTTGCGTCACCACGCGACGTTGTCGACGGCGGACATTCTGAGCATTCTCCTTGGCACCACGCCTGGTAGTAGCCCTATCGTAGCACAACTCGTCTAGCTATCCCGACCAGCCTCATAGTAGTAGTATGGATAGAGTCTGTCAAATGGATGAAATATTATTGGGAGAGCCTGACTCGAAAAAAAACCTTAAAATTCCACCCATGAGCACATTCGAAACGTGGAGACCCCTTACAACTCAAATACGCCATCTTTTCTGGAATTATGATGGAAAGCTTGATAGACATCGACAGCGCATCAGCAAAATCTGAACTGCTATGAAGCGCAAGCGGAGGTTATATGGGTCTTCGATGGTCTCTGACTGTCTTTGGGCTTGCGGGGCCCGCTATCAGTGTCTATGTTGGTCTTTGGTGTGCTATATGTTTGAGTGCAGATAGCTTGTGATCTACAGATGTCTTTGAGTTTGGTGCTGATTCTCTGATTATCTTTGAATCTCTTTTAGTGTTCCACAACAAAATCATTCAATATTGCCTATATGTTGCCTTCAAGTGGATTACAAGCCGCCCGAGTCCACCATTTGTGATAGTCTTAAAGCGGAGAGGTGGAAGAGCCGGACGTCGATGATTTTTATTAGAGAGGTTGCGCAAAGCCGCATGCGGCTTTTTTGGTGCGCAAACTCACCGCATGCGGCTTTTTTTTTCCTTTGCTCTGGTGGTCAAAAGAGGCTATTTGAGAGTCTCAGTGATGCTCCGGAGAAAAAAAGGATATTGCCGCGTGCGGCTTTTGCGCAACCTCTCTATTGTCAAAGAAGCGGGTCAGATGGAACTCCGAAAACAAATCCCTCAGAAAGATAAGTACTTCAAGTTACGCCGGATTATCTTGCCAGCGAGTGGAAAATACAAGTCCCCTCGGAAGCCCGCATTACACCAATTTTGCTGAGCGGTAATCTCGTAACTATCAAGTATTGACAGCCCGTCGACAACAGAAACGAACGTTGATCTTGCCACGTCGTCTCTCTCTTCTTCCTCCTACCTCCTCCCACTCGCTTCCCCCCTCGTTTCCCGTCCGATTCTCCCACCAGCGCCAGCAGCCAACCAAGTGCCTACCGTTCTTAGCCTCAGCCTCTTGCTTCCTCTATACTCGGATCCCATTCCACATCTTCGCAGTCTGCACAATCTCCCACCTTACATGGGGTTTACTCTGGGCTGTCCCCTTCGTCCATATACTTTGTTTTCTTGTGTGGAATTTCCTCTAAGACCCCGCTGCTCAGTGGCCGTGGTACGCGTTCGTTGACATCGCCGACGTATTCACCCTCGTCACTTCTTCTCCGGCAGTTGTGAGCGCAGTACTCACTCTCCTCGTTTCCTCCTCGCTGCGGTGTCGTCCTCGGTCATTGCTATTGATCCCCACTGTAATTTAGCACTGCTAACGACTCTAATTCCTTTACTTCCGACCTTTCAGCTCTTATACCAGGCTGCTTCATGCACGATAAGCAAACCGGGATCATTGCCCAAGGTGGGTGCTATGTTTTACGGCGCCGTTTCCCAACCATTGATCATTGTACCGGTCCAGTTACAAATGCTCCTTGACGTCTGTCAGAACACACGACGGGAATTCAAACTCACGCCTGGAACTTTGGTCACGCGTGATAGCACGCCACCCTCGGGTCACTAGGTACAACCAAGAACATGGCTTTTGTATAGGCCCTTGCTCTCTTTCTGATATAGTGCTGCTTCCTAGTTTATTATGTTTTGCCAAGGTCGCTCGTTCGAACACTGCTAATGCTGTAATTTTTTTCTCAAATTTTTGGGCGTCGCAGGTAGAAGCACCACGCAGTGGGCCTCCGCGGCGAGTGATAAGCCCCGCGCAGCGGTCGGGGTGGAAAACCCCAGCCGTCCGGGCCGGCGCCCGAAAGAGTTCAACAATGGCACTGCGGCAAAAAAAAACATTATATGCTAAAGTGTAGGTCTCGAAATTTGGAGGGACTGATGCATCTGAACCACAGTGTAGTTGACACACTTGGCATGCGGAAGCTCCACCTAGTGGGGCTCCGCCATTTCCGCCAAGGATTCCAACTACACTGTGGTTCAGATGCAGCAGTACCGAAGAATTGAGCCAGGAGTGAAAGAAAAATTCGGAAAAATGCCCCCTTTGTCACATCACCAGTCTCGTCCCCCCAAATGCTTACCCCGCCCCTTCTTGCGCAAGAGACATGGGATCACATCATGCTCTACCTTCGTGGCCGCCATGAAGATCTCCGATCCTGCTCTCTCGTCTCCCGTATCATCTGCCGAGCAGCGCAATCCCACCTGTTCCATACCATCGCTATCCACCCGTCTCCCTGGCTCTACGACCAGGATCCACCGATTCCTGCCGCCCTACAGTCTTGTCGTCGCCTAGCTGCAATTCTTGGCGGGGCGGCGCATCTCATCCGTCACATCCAAAGGCTCGAAGTGCACCTACAAGCCGCCGTGCTTGCGGAGATCCGCTCCATGCGACTTGAGAGCGTGCGTGAGCTCCAATTCGTCTCCGCGACTTCGATGGAGGCTCCCGACGAGCGCACGGTCAACCTAGCCCACGATCTGGGATATCTCCCAAACATCGAGCGCCTGGAATTTCGCTCCATCCGCATGCCCACTGAGGCCTTTAGGAGATTGTTTCCATTTGATGCACCCCATCTAAGATCAATCGATTTTGATGGATGCGAGTCAGAGAAACACCGGAAGAACCGAAATACGCCGGCAATCCTTCCAACAGGGAGTCAAAAGATTACTAGTTTACGAGTCTTTCGCTCCCCTTCGATTGCGCCCTGGCTGCTGGACCCTCCCTGTTCGTTAGACTTTACACACCTCACGCGCGCATGTCTCCTGGCTCAGCCTCGGATTTGCCAATATCCTTCGCGGTGCACACGGCACGCTGAGTGAGCTAACCCTGGCACACGGTATGTACATATGCATATTTATGGACTTGAATTCGATGTATCAATATTCTCAGACGCCATACAGTCATTCCGTGGTCCTTGCAACAAATTTCGGAAATCCCGCTTTTAGGCGCAAAACTAAGGTTTATGATCGAAACTGAATACGTAGGTAGTATGTATGCACTCATAGACCTAAACCATGCAAAAAAATCCAGGGTTTCTCATCAATTTCAAAGCATTCTTGGCCAATTGGCGGGGGGCCAATTTTCTCGCCATCACTGGTCCTTGCAAATCTGCAGAAACTAGACCAGGATAGTGGTCTCAACCAAAAACTCGAGTTGTAATGTGAAAATATAGTGCTAGTGGGTCCCTATATGTCTTCACACAAAATTTTTGAGTGTTTAGATACCCTGTCCCATGCTATAACTGACTGTGCTCTAAGCCTACCATTGCATGGAAAAATAGGGGTTTTTTTTTGGCTTGCTGTATCATTTTTTGTGCCATGATTCATCTGGACCCTGATACTGCTTGTATTCATGTTTCACTGTGTTCAACTCATTGTTTGTGCATGTTTTCACCTCACGTGAGCACAGTGTATGGATGATTGGTTCATTCCACACACCTGGGCTATCCAATGACCCCAGATTTTTCATAGCATGGACATGTAACTCAGTATAACCCTCCATTCATTGTATGTCTTGTGAAACAAACAATGTAGAAGGAATAGTTGGCTTTCCTGCAGATCTGCCCTATTTGGTGCTGATTACATAATTATTGCACACTCTATGCACCCGAAAATAATGTGGGATGTGCATTAGACATGAATGAAGATATCTGGTACAAAAAATGGCAAAGAATATATTTTTAGGGCCTAGGAAAAAATATTTGCAAGGACCAGTGATTTTGCAAGGACCATGGAATGACTGTACTTCACTGCCCCCCTCTCCACACCTTCCCTGCACTCACACACATCACGATCGATGAGGTCTTTGAGCGGCATCGCGGCCCTCACCAAGCTGCTCGAGACCCTCGCCCCCGAAAATGTCCTCTCCTCAATAACGATATCGCTCTCGAATGCGCTGGATATGAATGCTCAGCATCTCAAGGTACGCGAGCTGTTCGAGACGTTCGATCAGCGTGTGGCCGAGATTCCCCTGCGTCGTTTGCAATTCATCGAGCTGCGACTCCCATCGGTAGCCCACGAAGTCGATGTTGCATTCTGGGAGAACAGGAGGGCTTTGTACGTAGAGGCGATGGTGCGGCTCACGGCACGGCGGATCATTGTTGTGCGGATGGCTGCTTGAAATGGTTTTGTTTGGGTGAAATTTTGGCTGGGACAAAAAGTGGCATGGGATGAGATACTGAAGGGCCAGGGCTGATCTTTGACTCCTGTAGATCTTTTTTCTATCTTGTAGTACACATTCTGTATAGCATATGAATCCCCGCTGAAATACATGGGTTTATAGTAACTCGGGCATCGCAATTCAATAGATTCCTTAGCATGAAATCCATGCTCAGGAAGAGCCATGGAAAATTTAACCCCAGGTTTTCGCATCTGGGCGATCACCAGCGGATTACCATTAATTACGACTTTCTCACTCATGGTCTTAGATTCAACCAGCTCTCCATGAAAAGCAATCGCTAGCCATGAATCAAACAATCCATTCCGCCGTCAACGAGAGATATACTAAGTTATCGAGAACACATGCTGGGAACAGCAGAATATCTGCGATTGGCGACTGTTGCGAAGGAGATTGACAGGGAGAGTAGGCTGAAGTCATACTGAGTACAACTTCGAGTGCCGAGTTGCGCCTTCTGTCCGCATCCTTCCATTAATGTCAGTAACTGCGATCAAAACCCGTATTTTGTTTTGAAAACCGCAACGGCTGTATCATACTTCATTTGGGTGTCCCAATGACGTATTCGGTGGATTCGGTCGTGATCATTAATTATCGGCTATGTATGTGATATATATACGAAAACAAGATTTCAATATTTAAGGGCGGGAAAGGACGTAACATTCGTAAAGCCAAGAAGATTCAAACAGAGACAGACATCAGACCATGGGTCGTTGGAGGGCGTGAGAAGAGGGGTAGAGGGACCGTCCATGCGTTAGAGGCGTGGTTCCTCAAAACCATCATCCATCCGAGAGCGACTATTCCACTGGTTGCAAAATTTGCGTTTGATGTCCTGGAGGTGTTCTATGCCATTTCGGTGTTTCGAGTGGTTACTTGACTTGCTAGGCTAACCGTGTTCATGTGCTAATTTCTCTTTCTTTGTGTTCTTTTAGTTCTACCGCGGCGAGTTTGAACGTTTCGACGAACAGCCTGACCGTGAGCTCGGCTATGAGGAGACAGAGGGGTCCAGGGACGATGATGTAGCTACTTATTGCGTGTACATCGGGATACTTCTGGAAACCGGATGCGAAAGCCTGAGCTCGAGACGAACGAGGTGATTCGAGATCGAGGAAATGAGCTCTAAAATGCCCTGTGAAATGCCCTTGTGTGCAGAGCGAATCGTCAGCGAAAGAGGCACCTCCTTGGCGCGGGGAAACCACGTTTGGGCCAGAAGATGTGCGCCATTGTTGGGGATTTCGACTGCTTCGATTTCATCGGGGCTCCCGACTTTCCACCCACTTGGACGTCTCGAGATGAATTCGATATCAAGGCTGCTCCAGAGCTCGCACGTATCATGAGCAATTTTCCTCCATTGGCGGCAGACTTGAGCTAGCGTGAGTGGTGCGGAGGCCGGGGAATGCCGTACACGTCCGTGGCTCGGGAGGCACGCCACGAATATCCTCGCTGTGAGCTCAGGGGCAACTCGAGCACTTGATATACGACCAGGGCCAGATTTCTTTCCAGCTGGCGCTGCGTTTCTTTGAGGGCGGCGAGGTAAGCTTTTTGTCGGAGGATTGCGGTCTTAATTCCCGCCAGATCGGTGCGGGGAAGACGATGCAGAGCTTGAGCTGGAAATTTTGGCCTCGAGTCCCTCGAGTGGATGACCACAGCGTTCGCAGATGCAGGTCATGGTGGTATGAGATCAAGAGGGTCACTACGTGTGACAGTTACGACCGTTTCTTTAGAAATTAGAGTTTAGACGAAACTCTTATGACGTAATAATTCGACCTCTTCCTCACCTCCTCCTCCGCCTTCCCTTCCTCACAGACTCCCTCGCTCGTTCTCTGTTCTGACTCTTCCCTCCTCGCGATGAACGCGCGAATAACATTGGCTCTTACACTCTTTACTAGCTCTTCCTGCGCCCTGCCGATAACTCCAATCCATTATTCCAGTGGCCCGTCGGTGCAGCTTGCCTCGCTGTTCTTGCCGCACTCCTTCTAGGCCGTTTGCTCCTCCTCTGCATAAAACGCGTCTTTATCAAGCGTCGCGCCTCTCAGCCACAAAACTCTATTCTCTCCCTTCCGGTGGGCTCTACATCCGCCATCACCTATGTGGACAGCGTGACCAGTAAGAGCGAGAAGGCAGGTTTCATTGTCGGTTTCTTTGGCTCTCCCTCTGTCGAGATTCAATCCCTGCGTTGAACGGCCTTCTAAAACGGGCAAGTTCTATGTAGGCGCTGCGAGCCGAATACTATGCGCGCGGATCCTTACGGAGGCGTCCAAACTTGGCTCGACTCGGCTAGTTCTGGTTGCCTAGACACCGCCGGAGTCTAGGCCCGCTTACCTCCGCGACGACCCGAGACTTGCGGCTCGCAGTACCCGGTGCCTCCTAGCAGCCGGCCGGCCTCCACAACCACGGCTGAGACATGCTGAGGCGGTATGGCTAGCCGGCTAGCCACGGCTAGACCGCCGATAAGGCTATACCCTGAGATGCATTAATGTAGTCTGCCGCTATTACTACCCTACCATCACCCCGGATCCATCATCATCCTACCTATTATTCTTCCGTTCCGTGATCCCCATCTGGTTGCTAAACCACAAGCCCAGAGGCTCTTCATTCTGCAGCGAGGCTGTGCCTAATAGGACCGGATTCAAACCTAGTCCGTTTTCAAGCGTGGGGCCCGATCAGAGTAAAAGCTTGTTAGTATTACATAATCTGCGCCAAGTCGCGTAAGTCGCGTTCACGAAACACGCAGTATTTCATCCAATTCTTGCATAGGATAGGTTGCCTAAATGGGTTCCACGCTCCGCTCCGACTTGGTGAAAGGAAATATCCAGAGGAAGTGAAACTGAGGGATGCGCGAAAACAGCAACTGCGAGCTACATTCAGGGTATCTGGGGATACATACTCCTACATGCTACCTGGTCATAAGGCAGACGGTTTCGTTGACGGCAACAAAATTCTCAAGGAACCATGGGATCCATACTCACCATTCATCTCATTCCTTGCCTCGCGTGACAATCTCCATCCTTACCATTACGCGCTTCTGCTTAGACAGAACGGCACTATTCCCACCCGCTCCTAGTTCATCTCCCACATGCGTCGCTACTTTCCCTCAGAAATTGCGGGCTAATCTATGCGCTCTGGTGGTGCAACTGCTCTGGCAGCCAAAAGTGCTTTGCCGTATATCATCCAGGCTGCCGGTACTGGGGTTGCCTCTTCGGCTATTTTTATCTCTTCTTTCCCTCTGCGAATGGAGAACGAACTGATTGGTCGTCTTTAAATGAGTATTTACTCAAGTGTATCCACACTAGAGAATTTTTCCCGCCAAGCTTGAACTGAGTTGATTTGGTGAGACATTGGATTGTTAGTGGGCTTTGCCGCGACAGCGTGCTAGAGAGATTATATTCAAACGATAACTCGCTACGGAGGCCGCAAAACGGCTATTTTGACCGAAACTCGGCCGAAAATGGCCGAAAATGCTCAAATTGGCCACTTTGCGGGCTCTGCAGCGCTCGAACGCCTCAATATGTTTGAATGGTTTGACTTGTGAAAGTCTTTGGAATATCATGAATTTCAACCTGAGTGAAACAGAATGTCCTGAAAAAATCTCATCTCCCCGCTGAAAAAAGGCGAGTTCCGTTTTAAGCCTCGTTTGATGGCGCATCGCCAGATTCCGATGCGAACAAAATGCTCAAAATGTCGCGTCTGGCCGTCTCAATGCGCTCACATTTTGTTCCACGCGAAAAAACTGCGCACATAGTTGAGGGGGCCGGGGTAGCTGAGGTCCCAGTCGAGAGTGCACAGGATGCGCTGCTCTTCCTGGAGTATCTCCGTGCTTGTGTACGCGCCGTCGCAGACGAGGATGAAGTTTGAGAGGGGAGATGGTATCTTCGAACTTGGAGGCGATGAAGAGGCACGCCATGCCGACGAGCTGGAGCTGTGAGGGCGAGGTGACACGCGTGGAGAGGAAGCGGTCGATGAGGTTGATGCAGAGGAAGAGCGTCTCGGGCGTGAGGCGGAAGCGCGTGTGCCCCTGTATGAGCCTGTCATTCAGCACCGCACGCATCTCCCAGGTGAGCACTTGAGCTTCGGCTGGCTGTCCATGTAGTTTGGGTTGGGCATGGTTTTCCGCTGTAAAGAACTGTGAGATCTTATACCTATAAGAGGAGACGGAAACATGCACCTCAACGTCCCTGAGATAACGCTGAATATCCGTGGCATACTCGCTCGCCATTGTGGGTCGTCAAACTCGGCCCCTTCGAGGTCCTCCCAAAGGTCGCCATGCTGGGTGGCCTCCGGTTCTGCATTCCCTGCCATGTCGGGATTCAAGATACGTTGGCCTTTGGGAATCGGCTCCTGGTCGTCAGTGTGGACCTGCTTCTCGCGTCGAAGGTGGGGAATTAAGCAACGACCGTTGGACGAGCGGCCTTGGATGGCGTCGCCGGGAGCGCACCGACGAACACCGGCAGTCACGCGTTTTCATCCGTCACACCGCGTGGCGTCTGGCGGATCTTGCGATTCCCGCCATTCAAATTCGGGGGTGCCTTCCCCTTGCGCTTCGCCGTTTTCCCGGAGGCAACCCGGGCCATCACAAGGGTGGAACCGGACACCCCGTTCGCAGCGCCAGATGCAGGCCCGAGTTTGGCGCGCGAGGTGACATGCGCTGACTGGTGCTCTGGGAGCCGAGTATTTGAGTGGGTTTCGCCATGGAGGGCAAGATGGAGGGAGGACAGGGCGGCGAGGTGTATTTGGGACGTCATAGTGTACATCACCAGGTTTTTTATCGACATAATGGCTCGAATTATTATGAGGGGCACAAAGTCTTGTTGGTGGTCATTTCCCACGGCCCGCATCCCATACACGAACACTGTGGTCAGCAGAGCCCGAGACAATGAGCTTACCATTGGGTGAGAAGGCAACCGAATTACCACCGCCAGTGGCCTCTCAATGGAGGACCGAGAGGCTTGCCAGTTTTATTCGGAGTGTTGTGTCATCCGTAGAAAATGCGACACACCTGACAATCTTGTGGTGGCCCTTCATAGGCCCGCCAAGTACCCTTCCACTCTCTGTATCCCACACATAGACTGAATGATCGCTGGATTGCGCCCCACAGACGATGTGCTTGCCATCGACGGAGGGTGCAAGCAAGGTACTGAGGTGGGGTACAGCACCGAAGATTGGGCCAGCAGAAAGTTTTCTCGTCTCTGCATCCCACACACACTTTAATTAAATCAAGCAGGAGATACCGAGATAATGCAGCCCGTAAAATGGCCAAAATGCGGCCAACGTGATTTAAAAAAACAGTCTAATGAAAATGGCTGAATTACGAGCCGAATATCTGGCCATCCGCGGCGACCTTAACAAAGAGTTGCATATACCGAAGACATAAGAGCAGTATGGGACCTAGGCCTAAGGCAACGTGGGCGACTGCGCGAAAACATGAGCTCAAAATTGAATCCTTATCATCAACGCGAGATATCTCCATCGTCATTGGCTGAACCAGAGGTTTAGCTAACCTGGAGAACTTGGGTTTCGGCCAACACAGCATTTCATCATATAAATTGGTCATCACTGAAACACAGAACTACTGGTACTTGTGTCCTACTTGAAGTTATGTAAGGATGTATGCTGCTTCTCCTAGGGTTCCTGAATTTTTTTGGCTGGTCTGGGTTCAGGACTTTGACAGTAGATAAAGTATTTTCGTTGCTTGCGTTTGTTCGTTACTCATTTCCGCTTTGTCATTCGCCGGGCCCCACACGGGCCGCCGGCATGTGATGATTGTGATTGATATGCGTCTTGTATGCGTCACTTTCTTCGATGCCCGACAAGTCTCCCGATGTCGTCCCCCGCTACCTTCTGTGACACAGTCGTGTCCACTCAATTTGACAGCCATGCTACAAGTTCTCATGTTTCCATGGACTGGGTGATCAATTCTGGGGTTCCGACGCGCGGCTCCCGGCTCTCTGGGCGGCTCACGCTTCCTTGCAATATGGGTGGAATCTCTATCCTTTTGTCCGATGTCACCGTGGTGGCTTCTTTGCCTTGTGATCTGGTTCTTGGCTTGGACTGGGTCCCACTCATGCGCAAATCGGCGCAGCGGGTGGTTGTACATCTCAGCAGCGGCCCACTGGATTTTCGGACACCAGGATCATCCATAGGTGTGTTACCTTTGAACGCTTGTATCTCAAGCTTACCTCTGTATCATCAGTCTTCCCACAATTCCAAGCGAGCCCAGTGCGTTTCTCGGTGTTATCAGTGCCGGCGCCCACGGGTGGACCTCGTGCGCGAGATAGAATATCCGACCAGGATGTTCGACCTGGTTCACCAGTAGCACCGCGTCCGCGGGGCAAAATTCTCAATATGAATGCAGACTTGATATTGAACGAACATGATCCTTTTGTTCGTCTGGCTTCGGAAGATAAAATTGCGGTCGTTCATTTTCTCATAGTCAAACATCAAATTGATGTTCTTGCTTTGAGGAAGATGACTGCTCGCCATAATGGCTTGTCTTCACGACTGTCTGGTGAAACGAGGAAGAGCGCTGATGTTTTACGCTCAGAGTTTCTCACTCACCAATGTACAGAAGCATGCCTTGTATTGAAGTCTGAAGCTCTGCTGGCTGGATTAAGCCCGCCGTCGCTGACAGCTGTCGAAATCCAGCTGTGCATGCTTCTCCTTGGTACTCGAAAACGACACACACCGTTTCCCAGCACCGCAGGGAGCCTCAGTCCACCGAGCCCGAATCCGCAAAAGAAAGGACATACCTGGGCTAGCAGTTCAGATCACTCTACAGTCTGATGCGAGGTGACACATCTATTGACGCAATCAAGACCGTTCGACGGTGTACGGTATTCATGCTACTTATATATACATTTTATTGACCACTATGTTAGGGTTTATCTGGTATTATCGACTTCATTAGGAGTCCTAAAATATCCTTTTTAACTCGTTCTTTAGGCAATCCTGTTGCACCAGCCAACCTCAAAAATTTATCGACTTTTATAATTGTGACCCTCGTCTCGATAGTCAATACATTTGACTTCCCGCACATATCACCATCATCCATTTGCCCATGGCAATCGTCTAATACAAGCTGTCTCATCCTGCAATATCATTTTCTCTGGATGCTCTGCCGTCTTTGCTACCTACCGTCCTCACGGTGATCCTTTACCTACCTACCTACCTATATTCTGTCAATAGATTCGTTGTAGAAGCCAAGTACTGAATCTATGGGAAACATCTCATCGTAGTCCTACCATGACCACCTTCATTTGGGGGTTGCTGTGAAAAAATGCGGCCCCAAGGTTCAGCCTCCCGCCTCGCAGAGGCCCAATCCATGTCATTCATATCAGAGGGTGAGACCTACTAGGGATCCGCTGAAGCGATAAGCGCTCGCGAAGCGCGCCCGAACGCATAATCACGCTTACGCCACTCTTATCACATCCCCTTTCGGATGTAGATTTTTCCTCCTCGCCAGGCCTGATCTCAGCATAGATAGAATCACAAGATAAAAGCGTATCGTTTGGTGCACTTTATGTCGCAATCGACCTAGCATTGAATGTCTTTGAGGGCATTCTTTTCGGGAGGGCTGCACAATGCCTGTTACAAGTTTGTTCGTGTTTCCTGCATATCCGAGCCCTCCCCCTCGTCACGTGCATTTAGTGTAGAATTGCTTCGCTTCGCTCGCAATGAGGATATTGAGTGAATGATCATGGAGAAAATCCATGACGTACGAAAAGGCTGCACAGGTGGTGGTTCGGAGCGATAAGTGCGTATCTGGCGAGCAATACAGGGAGGAGTATAGCCAGGAATATTGGCAGGAATATTGGCGTGAGCGATATGGCTGGAGGTCGTGCAAGCTAATTCGAGTCTTGTTGTGAGCAATTTGCGTTGATGTGCTATGTGGCGCAAAAAATATTCCTCGTATCGGAATAAGTATTTCGGTCGAATGGTGGAGGAGGCTCTTGCTTACCTCGTGGTCGTCGTACACGCTGGTGGGCATTGAGTTCGACGCCACACTCCACCGTGACATCATGTCTCCGAAGATCCGAGCGTTCTCTATCTCAGCAGGCGTCGGGAATCGCGGCGGCAAGTCGACATGTTGCCGGACAGAATAGAACATCTTATTTGCCGCAGTTTGCGCATTCACCTTCATATCCGTGTATGTCATGTTTTGATACACTGGAACACCAGCCTTATGAAAGATCAATAATACACCTGAGAGAAATTTTTGGAGAACGCACATAGAGTGAGGCCTGCTCTTCTATCTCCGCCAAGGAGAGGAAATAATTCAAGTACGCATCCAGAACAAACTGCTTGTTGGCCGGGGAGAAGTGGTCTAGCAACGCCACGAACTTCGTAGTTGGTGAGTCAATTGTTCTAACGATAATCACTAGAGTAAGACATACCACCACCAGCCAGTCCTCCATCAAGTTACGCATTGCCAACTAAATTCCTGGTGATTTTTGTCAGTGGCTTTTCCGGCATGCGGTGCCGGGTGGCTACGTCATTACGGTGGCTCCTGACGCATTCGACACGTGTTCCAACGTTCTTTATTCTACCACTATGCCTGCCCGGACGCGTGCGAGAGCACATGCGCGCGATTCATCCACAGACTCGCCTCCTTCCCACAACTCTGAGAATAACAACGCTTCTGAGCTCGAACCCAATCACCAAGTTGATAGTGATAAAGACGAAAGTGACAACGACGAGACAGACGAGCAGGGTGGCGGAGAGGAGGCAGAAGGGGACCAGGGCGAGGATGACGGACAGGAAGACGAGGAGGATGAACTTGAGGATGATGCTGATCTTGACCCCGAAATTCGCACGCAGGCCCAGAACAGCGCGCTCCTGCGTGGCAACCGTGGCAGGATCGCCTGCTGATTGTGCAAGTGAATGCCGACCGTCCGTTTCTCGCGCCTCGCCGTTCTCGCACGGCTGCCTGGGATGGTACTGTCGATGTGTTGGCTGTATCATCTGCGCAACAAGGTCAAAACTCTTATTTTATTCGCTCCGGGGAGGCATGTAAGGCACGTTTCAACTACCTGAAGAAGAAATACAAGGTGCGTGTTATCTCTGATGACCAACGAATTGGAACCACACACCACACAGGCCGATCAAGCGCGCTCGCTCCAAAAAACCGGAACGGATGAAGAAGTCAATGAATTCATGGAAGTATGTATGCGTCACTTTATCTAAGAGGCCGCTGACCGTTCGTGAAGCTACTGGGTGATCTCTGTCTGCTTCTAGATGCCGAGACTGCATCCAGCTCCCGTACAATGCAAAAGAAGATTGATCTGGAAGCGCAGGCCGGTGTTGAGTTGCGGGATGCGTCTATGAGAGGTCTTGTGCGCTGTTTGATATGCAGGATCGCCGTACACATAGTACCGCTCGCCGTTCGGGCCCCAAAAGTGTTTCTCTAGAGTGTCGGTCAAACCACTCTCTTTGAGAAGCGTCGCATCATGACGCCTTCCCTCCATCGGTCCAAACGCGTGGATGATGATGCCATCGGGGGTAACGACGAGGTGGTACTTGAGACAGTGAATTCGTTTCCAGCCGTTGAATAAAATTCGTTGATTCAGGCTGGGACGCGCAAATTTTTTGAGCGTGCCATCGATGATTGCTGCAATGGATGGTACGGGACATCCCTTTGCAACAAAATTCGCTGCAAAGCGAGAAAGAGCCTCGGGAGTGAGCCGCTCTGCATCGAAATGAAGGAGATGTTTCCAGCGATCCCAAATGTAAGCGGCAGTGAGGCGAGTGATGCGGGAGATCCGACTTGTCTCCCATCCAAACTCCATCTCCATATCGACCAAGCGACATGGATAGGCGAGGCGGCGTAACAGCATGCAGAGAGCGGTTGCTCTATCGTCTTTGATCTGGTTTTCGCTGCATGATATGTCCTCGGGGACATCGAGAGCTTCCGCAAGAAGGCAAACTTCACTGCGAGTAAATCTGTAAGAACGGATAAGTTCAGCCATTGTTTTACTGCACTTGAGCCTACCTGAAAAAATCCATCCACTGTGCGTCACCTAAAGTGTCTAGGTTGACTCTTCCACCAGGTCACCCGCCGGAATTATTGATAGTTTCATCCCATTCCTCAGAAATGACCTTCAGAAGGGTAGTGACTTGGATTCTGGACTCGAGAATGGCTTTCTGCATGGAAGTACGACGGAAAATGGTGGCTAGGCTGCCTCGCGACAAAAATGCGGCAGCCACTGCAATAGCCACCATAATGACATAGCCACCCGGCACCGCATGCCGGAAAAGCCACCCGGTGGCTGCCGGTGGCTACCGCAAACTCTCTATTTAAAACGTTCAGGTGGTGTTGAAATAGGCAAAAACTGCAGTCAATCAATTCAAGCCAATACCAACCCTGTACAGAGTATTTAAGGTGAAAAAAGACCACCCAAAGTGTTCTGGAGTTTTCTGGAGTACTTTATATTGTTTCAACATCAATTATGTAGTGACCCAGGCCATGTCCTTTTACTTTCAAGTCATTTGCTGCATGCAAACAGCGGGTAGAATTAGAGCTATCTGGACACGTTTGGAAACATAGTTTCGACGTGCCTAGACGTGTTATTTGCCTTTAGGAAACCAAAATCACCTTTGAAGGCACTAGAATGACGGTATGGCCGAATACAAGACGCGTCGAGTGTGTGAGACAGAGTGTGACATAGTGTGGCACCAGCTCTTGCAACCTCGCAGCACCCGTCCGTCTGCCATTAGCCTCATGATAAATCCAGAAATATTCATGAAGGTCAGGGACATATATATGAATGTTTTAGTAGCAAAGAACAAACTGGCAAGACACCCCACTAGACCTCCAGCAGACAATCTTTCAAAATGTACAAACTATGGATCAACACCAGAATTGAAAGTCAATCTTGCACTCTGAGACTCAACAAAAAGCACTCTGGGGTACCCAGTGATATTTCCTTGTATTAACAGTTTACACCTAAGGATTTGAGGCAGTATTGAGGTAGCAGGAAGGTGATTTGCGAGTCCTTTGTTTGCCGGAGTTTGAAGCAAGCCCCTTCAAGAAGGTCCCCGGCGCGCCGGGCCGGAACTTCGCGGGCTTGTTCCGAACCCAGTGGCAGTGAGAAACTTTCATATGGTCACAAACTGGGTCACAAACTCAGTCACTGACGGGCTTGGGGTGGCAGTGAGGCCGAAACTTTCATATCACCGAAACTAGGTCACAAACTAAGTCACAGAGCATTGAATTGGTTCGCGGAAATTGGTTTTCTGAGCACGGTGCACACAGTTCTGCAGCAGCGCCAGCCGCGCCAGTGCAATCGATAGCGGCACTCTTTTTGGGCCGATTTGGTCCCCCACACCCAGCGTGCCCATCCCGCGTACCCAAGTCCCAAGGATGGCAGCAACATGATTGTATTCAAGAGTGCCTTATAGACGTTCTGGCTCTACTTCAAATTGAAAGAGACTTTGTAAGTACCTTAAACCTGTCCCCCGGTCCCTCTTTCTCCGTTGGTTTGGTGTCCCCAGTCTCCGCGACCGCTTTCTGTGATCTCTCTGAGTCTCTGAGTCGCCGCAAATTGGTACATCTGGGTTTATGTTGGGACAGGGGGCCGGACGGTGTTCACTTGTGGGTTGCCTACATGCAGACCGACGCCGCTGGGCCTTCTGCGGTGAGGAAACAGTCCACAGACCGTGGCCGTGGAGAACTCTTGGGCGCACAGAGATGGGCTGCCTTGCGGGACTCTGCCAAGGAAAAACGGGACGGGGAAGCAGGGCAAAGGTTGTGCGGCGCACCTATGGGCGACGCAGAGTGTCGGGGCGGCATGCTGCGACCCAGTGCGACTACGGGAGGCATGGGTACGCCCTTACCCCACTTTCTAATCCCTTCGACGTCGTTTGGGTGTTGGAGGGACATATTCGTCATCAGAGTCGGCCCTGAGGGTGTTGAAAGGGCATTTTGGGAGTGGGGCCGTTGTGTGAAGGCGGGACGAGCAGCGGGCTGCACAGCCACAAGACAGCGACGAGTAATTACGCCGTATAGAGCTCATTTTTGCACTAATTGGAACTCCACACATATTGGAGACTAGTAATTCGGTGTTCGCTCAGTATCGGATGTCTTCTCACATTCAGAATCCACCTGGACCTTATAAAAATGCAGGCCTTGTTCCTCTGCCTGCCAGTGTAGTAGAGGATCTACAATTTTTTGATGAGTCCCAGTCACCTATCCAACTGTTAATCCAGATGTTGGGAGTTGCCTCCCCATCTGTTGCATGGGAAAGATAAAGAAGGCTCGGTAACAAAGTAGCATTGGCAATAAATTCCTGGGATATCTATAACTTACCCAGAAAATAGGTCTTGGTTGCCTGAACTGATGGAGTTTTATGAAGAGGGCCACAGGCTATTGAGTAAACTACAAAAAACATCCGAATTGCGGACGGA
>JARJLF010001112.1:0-99709 GCA_029378395.1 Mycena leptocephala
GAAGAATGATGGAGGATATTTTGAGCAAGATAAAAATTATTGAGGATGTGGATGGAAGGAGAGTTTGTGTACTGGATAGCCACTGATTGACAGGTTGTGGACAGAGAAAACCGCGGCCACTGCGCGCGCAAGTGGTCTGGCGAGGTAATCAGGGTGCTACTGGCCTTGGTCAGGACAATGTATTCAGGGTGTATTCAGGGTGTTACAGTCCAGAACTCAGGCGGCCAATGGGTGTACCTTTGGACCGCAAGTAATAGTAGCTTTTTTCTTTCCTTTTTTCCCCGTTTACGACGATCACAAAATCGGATTCACAGCTGGGGGGACACTCCAGCACCTCTACGGACACTTTATATGTGTTCGAGGTGGGGAGCGAGGCCACACAGGGTGTTTCGGATTTTGATGATGGTGGTACGGGAGTTTGTGGCTTTGATCGGGCATTTATGACTTTTCTCCCTGGAGTTCCTTGGAAGAACGCACCCAATCAATTTTATCTGCAATCTTCGAGCTTGTATTCCTTTTCTCCCCGGAATTCCCGGGAGAACACACCTACTTATCTTTCTCCATCGAAGATTCCACCCTATCTGTTAAGATTTCATTCCCTGGAGTTCCCTGGTATGATCTACCCAGTTGGTTTTATCTCCCTCTCAAATCTCATTCTGCTCCAGGAAAATCTTAGACAATTCCTTCCCGACAGATTTCACTCCAAAAAGTGAATTAAGGCCATGTTTCATCATTTATGATGTCAATACAAAGTCACATTCCGCGATTGGGTCGAGGATGTACTATCATCATCATGTAGTGTACAATGTGCCTCTGAATGCCTGGGGGCTTTGGTGTTGGGCTCGGAAAATGCCCTTGCAACTGGGCCTCAGCCTTTACAGTTGCCCACAATCTAGATCCGGTTTATTTGAAGGATCCGGACCTTCATGGTTCAGAACTTTACCAATAATGATGTGCTTGGGGTGATACTAGGGGCAGTAGTAGCCAGGGATAGTGGGAACGTCGTAATGTACTCCGATCTGGAAGAATTCGACGGGAACCTGGTGTTTTACAGGTCAACCGACCTTCAGCGCTGGATATATTGAGCCTGCCCGGAGGTTTTCTGCCCCACAATTCAGAATTTCCTGAGCAAGTTTTCCCGGGGGAATTGAGTGCCCCATGGAGCATCGAACCCTCCTCAAAAACATGGGAAATGACGGAGGGTTGGTCAAGGAGCAATCAACTCTTGCATCAAGCCCTGGGGCAACAGGACAGGCATCGGGCCATGCCGCTGTACCGGCACCATCGGATTTATGTATAGAACCGATCGAGGAGTGTTTCGGGTGGTGCTACGACCGCGAGTCGGCCCGATTGGTACATAGTGGATGTTTTGACTCCAGCACTAGGGACATGGCGCCGGGGATGCTGTATTTCAGCTAAACAATGTTATTTCACGCAGTGAATTCGAAAATCGTAATGCCATAATATTTGCAACAGAATCTGACAAGATATGGTGAATATACTGATCTAGCCTGCAGAAAAGTGTCTGGAGAGACGAACATGAATTAAGGCCCATTCAAAGTGTAGGCTGTTAACCGTGTGACACCTGCGCCATCACGATTTTTTCAAAAGCAAATAAACGAATCTTTTGATTGCGAGAGCATACCTACTGCGACCGTCGATTCGCGTTATACGATGGAGTCTTGCGAAGATTGGGGCCACCAGCATATTCTGGGGACAATTTTCAGGTGTGGGAGTAAAAAAGAAAAAAGAAAAGGCACACCCTTGAGCCAGGGTCGTAGACGTTGTGAAAGGCGAGTCGAATAATCATATCCGTCCTGAAAACCTATATGCCCAAGGGCTAAGCCATTTGAACAGCTCGAGGGATACACTATTCCACTTACGAAGAGAGGGCATGAGCACCAGTTGCAATGGGCAAACCATTCCTATAGTCGAAAATACTCTCTCTGTAATTCTGTCAGAATCACGATCATCGACCGCAGGAATGGAAGTCATCTGGGATTTGTAATATTTCAAAAGTTCACCCGCAAGGAAACGCGCTATGTCCTCGTTAACCTCTCTTGTAGGACCTGCTGACCAGGGAGTAGTCATTGGGGATGTTATGTGAGCAGGAAGCTTTTCTTTTTCCCTGCTGCATCACACATCATATAGCGAATCGAGGCAGCCGTATATGTCTTTGGGATGGAGAGATGAGCGGTGGCCGGATCCGCAAGGCCGCTGAGCTCCAGGTCGTGGGTCGATGGATGCACGAGAATGAACCCAAGAAAAGACGCCAGACGAGGTCATCCTGTGAGCGCCCGTGGCTAACCCAAGGAAATGGTGGCTGATAGTTCGGCTCGATTTGAGAGTCAGGGACAGAACCGCCGAATTGAGCAGGTACAGTCGTGGGCTTCATGAGTTGATTCAATTGTTATGCTGCAGGTGCGTGCGGGTACCAGGCCACCTTGAGTTCGATTACGGCATAAATTTTTATGAGCTAGAGGAATTGCTGAGTGCGACTACAAAATCCAAATATTTGAATCAAGGTGGCCAAGCAATCAACATTTTCAATGCCAGAGGTGGGGTCTGAGTTGAGGAATGACAAGTGAATCAAAGGTGCCATCGAAACGGTGTGGGAATGGCTACAGGCAAAGAGCAGGGGAGAGGAATATCAATATCGAGATGTATAATGATGGCCCCATGCGGAATGAGGGTTGTGTACAATTGACAAGAGCGTGCAGGAGTCAGAATATTATGGTTTTGAAATATTAGGATCAAGCCGTGATGAATGACTGGATGGCACGAGCCCACAGTATGCTATCTGGTGTGTAGAATGGGTGCGAGGGTTATATCGGAAACGAGGTGCCCAAGTGTATACATCTCCAATGCGGATGCACTGTAGATGTAACTGCAAGATATATGGAGCATGAATCAGATTCGCACATGAACTTGGGGCGGGTTTAAGGAGATGTGCTCAGAACGAACTGAAAGCAGAATCCCAGTGATTTGCTTCAGATGTGGGAGATCTATACGAGGGAATCGAGCCCGAGTAACATCGAGACATAAGAAAGCCGTGTCAGAATAATGCACTGCAGGACTTGAACCGAAGTATGAAGTCGGGATGCGATGGAAGGAGATCTATGTAACATCGAAAGAGAAAGATATGCGGGAAACCACGAGCATAATTTAGACGGTGTAATAGCATTGCGCTTCGAGTCCAAGATGCGAGCCTGTCTTTGTGTGCAAATTGAGTTGAGATTTGAAGCGCTTCATTTTGTGTTTCATTAATTTGGATGATGTGGAGATACACGATGGGGTTCGGATGTGTATGCGTCATAGCACCGTGACAGAGTGCCATTGAGCTGGAGTGAGCTCTTGGCGAACAGAGCAATTAATAATATGCAGAAAGAGAAGACAATTTGGACCAGTAATTGAGTGGGGACTCCGTGTGAACCGTGGTGTATTGAGATGAAAGAATTAGATAGTAGTTGCCGAGGCAAGGGAGAGATACAGACATGACTCCGGGTGAGTTTCAGCGAAGTGCTGCACATAGGTGGAAGATATATGGGTATGTGAGCCCTGTCCCGTCAAAATGAGGTGAAGGAATACGAATACAAATGTGAATTATTGTCGAAGTAAGGGACAGATTCCACCGATTTCCAGATGAACAGACATACACCATGAGCCCGATCAGTCGTTTGAACCAATTCACGTAGCAGCGCCCGGTAATTTTTACTCATTTCAGGTTTGCGGAAGAAGTCGGCCACTACGGCAAGATCGAGATTTATTCGAGCGGGATGGATGGGCCGTACATTAAATTGTGAATTGTGCGGGGATACCATGCATCTAACCGGCATGCTCTAAATCTAGTCTTGATCTATTCATCTCTGTGTGTCAAGATGCGCGGACCTATTCTTGTGTGTATAGGCAGCTGAATCTATCGCCCTGTGCCGGTAGGCAAAAAAGTCCTAGTGATTGTCGATGCCAGATGGACCCCAGCCATCATGGCGTCACTCTATCGAGAACCTTCCAAATTCAACAGTGTAGACTCAAAACCAAGATTCAGAACAGATGTAGATCCAACTCACCTGCATCCTCCTCTCTAACCCCTCCATCCCCGCCTCAAGCTGAGCGAACCTCCGCAATTTCGCATCATGGTATCCCTTCAATATTTCCGCCTGCTCTCCTTTGAGCGTGTGGAACGCAGTATCGAGTTGGACGTGCCAGGGGTAGAGGACGGTCGTCTGGAAGGTGAGGGCAGTGGTGGCGACGAGGAAGTTGACATATGGGAGGAGGTGGTGGGCGCGCGCGGCGAAGGCCATGGATGAGGCAGGCTGGTGAAGATGAGGGCGGAGAGGAATGAAGATGAACCGGTCCCCGGAAGCTGGTCATTGTGTTTCGGGTTCAAGATGCACTGCATTTTGACAGGTTCTGGACCCACCTTAGCCGAGGTTTGGCGAGGCTTTGGCGAGGTGCCTCGGCAGACCTAAGCGGCTGTGTCTAGATTTGCCGAGGCACCTCGGCAAAGCCTCGCCAAACCTGGACTGATGGGGTCCAGGCTAGGTCCGAGGAACCACCAAAATGCAGTGATGGTTGCCGGTCTGGGCGGGTCCAGATCCATTATCTTTAATCTGATATGATGATCACCACCGCGAATTTATCGTTGAGTGAAAAAGTGACGTTCCGGGGCCAGGACCATCGTTCCCGACTCCATCAAATCAGGATGTTGCGCGCAAAGAGTTACCTTGCTTGCAAGGTCTCTCCACCCTCGTAATGGCACCACTTTTCGTGCAACCCGGCGTTTCCTGTCATCCGTTTTCTCCCGAGAGGTTATGCAATGCGGAGCTGCTTCAAAGTAATCAAATTCAGGTGTCCTCAAAATCTCGAAATATTACACTTCTTTGAGGTGTCATTTCTTGAAGTTGATCCTTCAAGCAAGGTCGTCGTGGATGCAGTCGGCGCTTCCTAGTTGACTCTCTTTGGCTCACTTGCATACTCGCTGATGAAAAAAGTAATTGCGCATGGTGGTTCTCAGTATCCTGGGTACCAAATCACTCCAAACAACTTGTGGACCGAAAATATGAGTGAATAGAAGATATTTGGGTATGTTCAGAAAATTCTAAAATTAGAAATTCTGGAGATACAGCACGTTTTGGCTCAGAATTTGAAACCGGCTTTTTATAGAGAGCGTGTGGGTAAAATTTGATTGTACAGTCTGAAAGTGCTCGTCAAGTAGTGCTGAATACCACTTTGAACCATATTAATACCTAGTGATTTGAACTCACAATCGCCCTTACAAAATAGGCAATTTTGAGCAAAAATGGCAAAAATAGCACTTTTCTAAGGCGATTGTGAGCTCAAATTACTAGGTATTGATATGGTTCAAAGTGGTATTCGGCACTACTTGACGAGCACTTTCAGACTGTACAATCAAATTTTACCCACACACTCTCTGTAAAAAGCCGGTTTCAAATTCTGAGCCAAAACATGCTGTATCTCCAGAATTCTAATTTTAGAATTTTCTGAACATACCCAAATATCTTCTATTCACTCATATTTTCGGTCCACAAGTTGTTTGGAGTGATTGGTACTCAGGATACTGAGAACCACCATGCGCAATTACTTTTTTTGTCAGCAAGTACCCACCAGATCGAAAAAATGCCTTGCGATTCAGCCCAGCGGGGACAATTCAAGTCGAACCCCGACTTATTTCCCCACCCAAAACTCAGGTTTGAACTAATCAGCAACTCGGACACTTTCGTTTTCTTAGCATGAGACAGACAGCCCTAGTCAGCAAAGAAAGGAGGAGATAACGCCTACTAGGCATGTAAATGCTCCGAGTGCTGGGCACCTTGCCTTGTATATTTCGATTTTATAGGCCGGAATCGTGGGTATTGTGGAATCGAATTCATTCGGAGGTCCACCCAAAGCATAATTCTAGAATAATAATACCGACACATTTGTAGCAGTAGCAGAAATCCAATGTAGCTCCTCACCATAGTATATTTATTCATCTGCAAGTCTGCAAGAAAATCGATAGCGAGGTAAAACAACAGATATGAATACAGAGAGCAGCTAGGTGAAAGAGATTATAGCCAAAAGTGCAGGTGGGACTCCAGAAAAAAAAAATCCCCCAATGAGATGGGGGAAATTACGCAGAGGAGAGATGCTAAAAAGATAAAAAAGCGATAAAATCCCACCATAGAAAATATTATGAGTTAAAGATGGCCCACGGTTGATCCAGAGATTGCATCGGACTGTCACATTTCCACTGACCAGATTGAAAAGATGCAGATTCGCCGCTGTCCACCCCCCTCCACACCCCTAGCTGGAGTTGATCTGTAAAATCTTCTGATTTTACATCGGATGATGTCAGTGCCTGGTGCGCTGCATCGACCTCTGAATTGTTCGACTCGGGGCTCGGGTTGGCCAATGAGGAGGACACGAGATCCGGAGTCACCGCCATGGAGCCCGCATTATCCTCGTCAAGCGTACTGTCCATGCCCAACGACATGCTACCGCCTGCACTGTCCTCGGTCGATATGTCAAAAATCGTGTCCAAGGTTTTCGAAAAGTTGGATGTAAGTGTGTCCTGCCCGCCGTTCCGGGATAGACCAAGGCCAGCACTTGCATACATTCGGACCCCCAGCACATTCACCTGACAGACAGCACATTCCCCAAATGTGCCACCCCTGAGTGCATGGCCGGCACGTTGTGTTGACTGCCGTGTCAGTTCAACCACGGCACATTCGTGCCATCAATTGAGAATTGATCTCACTATGAGTGGAGCTGCACTACCACTCTATTTTCACATTACGACTCTGGAAGCTGGGATGGGTGCCAAGGCTTATGATAGATAAATGGACCAATGCAGAAACAAGATGGACAAAAATTTATAGTTGAATTCAGAATATCTAACAATATTAAACTGTGGTAAACCATTGATACTCGTCACTGCTGTTGAAATTGTCAATGGAGGTCGCAATACTTTTACACCTTTTGACTTTCCTAGTGTATTGCTCTTCAAACGCATCCTCCGCAGTGCATTTATGGGCTGTTCAGAAACACGCCCAATGCGCCAATGTTTCAGGGAGAAAGTTTCGCGCTTCGACTTGGAACTCTTGGTGATCCCCGGCAGTCTTGCTGCGAAAAATATGTGTGTGGGCTAGAGATGAAAAATCGGAACACTTTGGGTGATGGGGAATATAATGGAGACATACGACAGAATTTTTGTGGGTGCACTGACTTGCTGCAAGGTTGAGCCTCCTTTTCTGAGATGTCAGACAGTAACTGATCGGTTAGGAACATCGTGAGCATCTGCTCACCGACGTTATCCGGGTTCTGACTGGCTTTATTGAAGTCTAGAGTGAAATCCCTACAGCCGAGAAATACTGGTGGTCACACAGCTAGCCCTGATTGAGGTTCAGCAAAAGAATCTGACAACAAAAGAAATACCTGTCGTATGCACTGACAACTGTCGAGGCGTTCAGATCACACAGGCTGTGTCCCCGGAATTCGTTCAGTGCAGGAAGATCAATACATTCGTGGTTGGGAAAGTGAGATGCACACGAGAAGAGGTGATGTATGCACCTATCCAGGAGTTTAATGGCACAACGTGCATGGGGGGTGGAATTCAAATTCATGTACCGAGACCGTGTCTGAGTCAATGAACAGCTGGTTGGGGCCACATGCTTCGAGTTGTGGGTGCCATTGGTGGTCATTTTGGCCCTTTTTTGACGTGTTGGTGGGCTCATTGGAGCGAGGGGTGGTGATGGGAGGAGGAAAAGAGGTGGGGTGTGCAATGAACGAAGACACGTGTCTTTGCCCAGATTAGTCGGTGCCAAGCCCGGTACATTCCTGGAATGGAATGTGCTGCCTATGCATTCACACACAGCACATTCATGCCTGTGAGCTGAATGCGCCGGGCCCTCAAATGTATGTAAGTGCCAGCCTTGGTATATACCCCCATTGTTCCTGGTTGCCATCTTGAACAGCTCCGTCATATACTCAAGGAACCATGTGCTGTCTTCCTCTGTTTTGACATTCGCGACCCGCTGCTCTTGCTCCTTGATCGCCTCATTCGACGGCCCATCCCACTTGGTCTTCTGGCGCTTAGATGGCGATGGCTCGTTCGCCGCACCAGACCCAGGGGCGTTAGAAGACATTGAACGCTGCATGTTGTGCTGCAGCGGTGAGGCCTCATCCTCACATGCATGCTTGTTGCTGTCTGCCAGTGAAGGAGCCGTTGCCAGTTCAGGCGGTGGGAGGGGTGGAGCAGCAGCAGCCTTGATAGATGGCTTTCTCTTCTGAGGAGGCTTCGGCTTCGGCTTGCCTTTGGGGGACTTTGGTGCCTGTGGTGACGACATGTCCTTTGGGGTCTGGGCATTATTCACCGGCGTAGATGCAGAAGCAACCGGAGGGGGCGTGAGGCTGGGAGCGTTCAGGGGACCGGTGGTACTCGGCTGCTTCACCTGATTCAGGGGAGGTTGGATATTGATACCTGGGCAATTGGGCGGCTGCCTGGAGTGACGACATGTCCCTTGGGGTCAGGGCATTATTCACTGGCGTAGACATAGAAGCAACCAGAGGGGGCGTGGGGCTGGGAGCGTTCGGGGGACCAGTGGTACCTGGCTGCTTCACCCAATTCAGGGGAGGTTAGAGATTGATACCTGGGCAATTAGGTGGCTGTTGTTGAGGGGGGAGGAAATTGGTGGGTTGCAGCGGTATTGGAGGTGGCAGGTTGAGCTGGTTAAGCTGCGGAGGAGGAAGAGGGTGGTTTAGTGGTGTATGGGGCAGCATTCCTCCTATAGGACCACCAGGTGGCATCGGCCCCTTACCCACCAAACCTGCCAGAATGGTCACAAAGCTCTCGTTCATATGCTGCACCTGCTGGAGCATGGTACGCAGCATCTCGAGAGTAATGAGGAAATGAGTGCTGCCAGAAGAGATCATTGCACACTGTTGAATAGCAGTTTGGACCTGAAAAGGTGTTAGAACCAATACAGTAAATTTCCCGACATGACAAACTGACAATGATGACCAGCCTCTGCACGACATCCTCCTTGTTGAGAACGGCAAAGAGCATCAGCAATTTGTGGTCCAAATCAATGCACGCTCTATGCAGCTGTGCAAGAACGGTATTGTACTCCATGCGCTGCTCCACGGGGACGTCTATTGCAGGTAAATTCACCAGCATCCCTGTCATTCTCTCAGCATCCATCGAATGATGATAATATGATATAAAATGTACTCTCAGGGCTGTAGTTGCTCTTGAGTTTCCTGATGTGCATCATGGCAGCTTGGAGATACTCCCGACTGGGTTGCGTGATGCCAGGTTGTTGCGGCTGCTGTGGCTGCTGGCTGTCCATCAGGTGGTGCATCCCCGGATGCGGCATGTTGCCAAAGGGTTGCCCAGGCAGGATCATCCCATTGTTTGTCCTCAGCACATGCCGCGATGGCCCACCAAACAGCAGCTGGCCGCCCTGCATGGGTCCCCTCAAAGGGTCTGGGTGCTGAAGCCCAGTGAGAATCCCAGCTAAGCAAATCGAGCTAGATCGAGGTAAATCGAGGGATTTTATGGGTCCTCAATTTAGCTCGATAATCCGGACTGGACTCGATGTCGCTTGATGAGAATCGAGCAGGATCGACGTATATCAAGCGCGAACGAGCTTTTATTTGCAGTATCGAGGTGTATCGAACTTTCCATTGCAATGATTGCATTGGATAGGCACATAATATAAAATAGAAAAATATTCAATTCTTGCTACTACAATACATGCACTACATACTGCACTACACGCCATTGCCCTCCCTACGCTCCGCACTAGCACGCCCCCGAGTACCCGACAGGCCACAAAGTCTGGCCGACAGTGACACTGCCATGGAGGACGCGGCGGCGAATGCGTGGAATATGATACGTGTGGCGCTGAGCGAATTGTGAGCAGACAACTGATACAATTTATGAAAGACGTACCAAGCGGCCGGAATGCGAAACGACAAGACGCGACTCTACAACATGGATAAGTAGATAGATGGTGAGTTGTCCAATACACTCACCACACCATAACGACCGCCCTGCCGTCGCCCTGGATTCTGGGCATTCTACGTACGTAGTAGTCAGTAAATGGAGGACACAGACGTGTGGTCGCACACATACCCGCGATGCGACGGCCGAGAGAACCTAGAGATGATATGGAACGCTGCAGAAGCTGGAGAGCGCCGCGAGGTCTCTGAGGCAAGGTGCAACAAATGGTACAGGGCGGGAGGATGCGCTCTGTGGAACCAAGAGCGCGCCAGAGGGGGGCAGGAAGCGGGAGGTGGTGGTAAGAAGGAAAGAAGTATTTTAAAGTCCGAAATCGTACGACTCGCATTTTGTTGAGAGTAATGACGCGCCTATGACACAATTGCACGGCGCTGGAGGAAATCCGCAAAAGTTGGGGAAAAGACTATCGAGGCCTGTTGAGGTGCGTCATTTTGTGTCGGGCGTGTGTGTGTTGGCGGTATGTTTGACTGAAATTGTCAGATCAGACGGTAGCCAAACCTCGATATTCCTCGATACTCCTCGATCCCTCGACATACCTCGTTTTAGCTCGATTTTCTTAGCTGGGTTTTTCACTGGGGCTGAAGGCCAAAGCCTCTGTCCGCTGGTGCAGCAGTGTCGAGCGGTTTGCCTCAATGAACTGGATAAGCTGCTCAGGGATTCTGCGGCAGCGCAGCTCAGAGAGCGGAATGTTCGCGTATGCTATGGCGAGCTCCATCTGCAACGGGTCCACGATGCCACCTGGGCGCCGTGATTTCCACCGAAACCATCCATCGCCATTGGCTGTTGTGCAGCCATCAGTGCGAGTCCATTATTGTCGAGATGTAGACATTCTCAAACACTGCGAGGTACTCCTTGTAGGTGTGCGCAAGATGCTGGGCAACCCCGGGACCCGACTTTGCAGGGTCCATATCGGAGGCAGGGAACTGAACAAAACCCATCCGTCCGCCAATCATGGACCACAAGTCCCTCGACACGACCTATGAAAATTGTTTGTTAAACATATGCTGGTGACGAAACCAAAAATTATTAAAAGACGAGTTCTCAAGTTCGCTGCTCCACCTTCGAGCATGACTTGCACATGCAGGTCCAGCGGTCGCATCTCGATAGACATCATCCACGGGTTGTGCATGAGGCTGCGCTGCGTGCAAAAAGTCTTGTACATGGTGTCGAAATGGCCCTTTTCGAGCAGCAGGATCGGAGAGAAGTGCCACCCCTCCTGATTCTCCAGGTTCTGCTGAAACAGCTGGTTAGGCTGCATCAGATTCCCCGGAAACTGCTGACGGCTGGGCCCTCGCAGTGGAACAGCGGAAGGGTTCTGTATGTCGCCATTTTGATCTGCCTGTTGCCCAGTGGGCAGCTGGACCTTGTTCGGGTTGAACAGCGGGTTCGAGGGGCCCACCTGCATCCAAGGCTGCCCCAGTTTAGGCTGGGGTGGCAATAACATCCTGCCTCTCATATTATTCCTAGAGCCGTAAATAGAAATTGATTTGCGAGCAAAGGGATGACAAACATCTGGCCAGTCGACTCCTCGCATCTGCTGTTCCCGCCTGCTGGCAGATGCTGCGTCAGGGTCTGCCACCGGCTTGTCATGGGTATGTCCGTGCCTGCACTTGAGCTCCTTGTAACATTACTCTCTGACAACTGTTGGGGTCCAAGCTCTGGGGAGAGACGGGAGGACAGCTTGTCAGCCAGAGAAGGGTTAAAATGGGGGCATTTACCCGGCAGGGCAATCTTCGACCAGGTTGCGAGTTCATCCCCTGAAAAGAATGACAGTGCCTGGAGAATGGTTGCTCCTGATGCGTAACTGGTTAGTTGGACAATGCCCCAACCCTCGCCGTGGACATACCATCTTTCTCCACAATTTCATACTGCGTGTCTATTCTTTGGAGAAATTCAGGTACAGTATGGATTTGAGACACCGGGTTGTCCTATTGGGATTTAGAGACAAGTGTACATTAAACTGAGAGTAAATGTACATCTCCGAGGATTTCACCGCAATCATTGTCGTGCAACATCACAACTGCTGCTTGTGGATGCTAGATTGGCTGCCGTAAGACAAAGAACACCTGTATATTGATAAATTGAAAACACCTTTTCAAGAATGTAGTTGTTGAGCAGCTCGCCAGGATGGCATATCTGTCAAGTTGTTGGTTCACAGATCAGGATGGGGTTACAAATGTCTTACTTGCGAAATGGGAGGCAAATCTGACAAAACAGCATGCCTCCTTGACCCAGCATTGTTTCCGTCGGTTGCAGCTCCTCCACCGAAGAAGCCGAGAACGTGGTGAGAACAATGAGGATCCTTGCGAGGACGATGTCGAATTTCCACTTTCACTTCCAGATCGGGATCCATTGTCGCTAATTTCGCGGATTTGAACAGTTTCAAACATCCTGGCCCAAATTCCTGTCCCAAGGGAAATAGAAAGACCATGTATGAACATTGTCTGATTGAGTTCGTGCATCAAAGAGGGATCGTGGTACTTTTTTCGCACTGGATTCCCCCTCCATCGGTATCCACTGGCTCCAGCGGTCAGCTTGAACGAGAGCTGGAATGTATTGTCGACAGTGTGAAATGATGCCAGCCCCCACAATGAGGCCTTTTCACACCCAGTGACAAGGTATAGTGAGCCATCGAGTCCATGTCCCCTGGGGCCATTTATGTACTTGAACCAGCTCTCTGCGTGAGCAGCAGCATATTTCCGTATGTTCTCTAGGTTTTCGAGCTTCTGGAGGTGCAAGCCATGTGGAAGAACTAGGACAGCGCCTTGTGGAGCACGGCAACTGAGAAGGAAATTGCCGCCCAGGAAAACACTGCATTAGAGTGAGAAAAGGCCCAGTTGTGGTAGTGCCAGCCAGGACTTACTCTGGATCGAGTCTTTGAACTGACGGGGTCGAAACATGATCTCCCGCAAAATAATATTTGTTGTACAGGTCCTTTGATCTGTAGCGCGGTAACGGGCAGAAGTTTTCAGGAACATTGTTGTCGTTAATCGGATGGTCTGCGGGAAGATATATATTGAAGAAAAAGTCAAATGCCCCCTCTGGCGTGATCCTGCCAACATCGCCGATTGCGACGCTGCTGTTTTGGTACTCTTGAGGGAGAGTTTGATGGGGCTCTGGATCATATAACGGAAAGCCCCGCTTCTTGCGCAGCAACTGGCTACAATAGATTTCGCTCTCTGAGAAAGTTTCATCCACGATGTTCATTGAGATGCTGGCAAGTCCGAGATCAGGCTAATTGATATATGTGTTGAGCAGTAATCCTATACTTTAAAAGACCATAGCACAGCCACTTTGATAAGTCACATGCATAAATCACGAGACTTTGTCGAGTTCTCGCTGCCAGCTGTCAAGATGCTGCTGCCGGTTCCCACAACTCGGAATCCGCCGTGTGCTTTTTCCCGGAGGTGCCGTGTGCTGCTCGCTAACGCTCGCAGCAGTGCGGCACTGTAGGGCAAAGTAATAGAATTAAGCAGCATGTTGGGCTCTCACTCCATGCCGGAGGCGGGTCCAATATACTTGTCCTATGCTTGAAAAGAGGACGCACAGCCACTTTGATAAGTCACATGCATAAATCACGAGACTTTGTCGAGTTCTCGCTGCCGGCTGTGGAGATGATTGTGGGAGGCCAGCAAGCGGCGGGTCACAAATAGACTTGGAATTTCAGAGACCTCTTCTAAATTTTGCTAGGTCGACGCTGATCAGGTCCAATTGAGACCAGTTGGTTGGCGATAGGGCTGCTGCCCGTACCCGTGGTCACGGTTCGATGGCACCCGTCGCACGGGTGCCGTGTCCGTTCCATCGGCCATTTTTTGCTATTTTCCACGGCATGGGTACAGTACAGCTGTTCACCACCACGGCCCGTGGAAACACAGCCGTGATGGCCGTCGAACGGGATGTTTTAGAATGCATCCAGAGGGTCTGATTTCGATCATTGAGATTCTTGAGTACTCATAGGTGCTTACCAATACTTCCCCAACAGTAATTTGCCATGTATCGTGCCTCCCGTTTCCCCTCACGCCTGTGCCCACCGCCGCAGCGCGGCACTTATACTCATGGCAGTCTGATTGACCTCGGGCAGCAGCAGCCCCCAAGTACAGGGACACCGCGCCACTGGATGTACCGTGATGAGGGGTGACCTCGCAGCGTGCTCACCGCCGCCATGTGTGGGCAGAACCTTGGGCTGCATGTAAATTTGTGACAGTAACTTAGTGTGGCGGGAAGTAGTATTCCGAAAAATTACAGCCTGGTTAATTGGGCTGGGAAGGGTTGAAAAGAAGGTGTGAAATAGAGTAAAATAGCTTCGGTTGTGGGAGAGCACAAGATCGTAGAGCCATGGCCGAATTTTGATAAAGACCTGCAAATAAGGGCTCTGAAGAGTGTGGTCACGGTTAGTTAGCGGGATTTGGCGCGACATGAGAGCAACCAACCATCCACGATAGTGACGGCACATCAAATGTCAAACAAAATACCGAGAGCACAGACTGAGAGTAGTTGACGGGTAAAATAGCTAGTCAAATAGTGTTTCATATCTATGTGACTGCGGTTAAATAGCAAAAAAATTGCGGGCCCCCAGTCAAATACACGGTAATTAACACAAGTAAATTAGGTCAAATAGCTCTCTGGCTGGGACCGAAGTAAATTACCTAAGTCAACCAGCCGAGGACAATGACAACGACAATGTGAATGCATTGATCAATGACTCCGAGCTGAACGTAGTTAGAGGACGGATGCGAGACAGACGTATCATATTTCAGACCTAAGCACATCCGATTTATCAATCAAATTGAACTAAACAAGGTAGCCTTCCCCCAGCCTAGCTTGCAAGGCAAATTGAGCTCGCCTGGGCATCGGGTGCAACGGAACAAGTACACACTGGAAACGGAAACTGCATGACTAAAACAAGGTGACTACTAGGCCGGATTGAGACGCGAAAATTACCCAAAAAGTAAACGGTTCCAACACATTACATTGACGTCATCGAAAAAAAAGTTTTCTCAATGGCGGACAATCGGCGACTAAAAAACGAGTTTAAAAATAAAATTTAAAGACTCGTAAAACGTAATGTGTCGTTCTCGTTCTCAATGCACTGTCACGGCTCGTCGTAGCAGATGACTTCTGAGCTTGAACAACCTCTTAACGTACCTTCTCTGAAAGCCAGACTGGCGGGCTTGTTTTATTCCACCTACATATGACGGAATCCTCCCGTGCAGCGCTTCAGACGTGTATCCTATGTATGTGTGACGCCGGCCCAGGGCCTACGCATTTATATGTCGTCATTAACCTCGAACGCGTGCCGTCGTTGATAACTTGAACACGCCGCTCGAGCGGCTCATTGATATCTTGGCTCATACTTGGCACTGGAGACCGTTGCTTTCTTTCTGATCGTCGAACCGTTGCAAAATAGGCAAACCTTACTTGAAGTCGGCGCGCCCGGTCCCATCAGCAAGATGACAAAAAACTTTTGGACTTCCGAACTTTTTTGTCTTGTTTGTCTCCTGGGCGAAAAAAAAGGTCATGCCTAGATGCCAATGGAAGGTCAATGGAATGGGTCAAAAAATTATTATTATTTGGTCTTGTGGGATTTTAGACATGTCTTGTGGTCTTGCAAACTTTCGGCCTTTTTTTGGCTTCTCCGGTCTTGTACGATAACGTACAAGTCCAAGACCAAAAATTTAAACCGTCAAAAACGCGATGCCGAGGACGTCACAATATACCGGATTACCATTCTAATTTGAGGTTAGTTAATCTCGGCGGTTGAAAGGTCACGGCTTGACGCGTGAACTGACAGAACAGGGGCAGTCTTGGTAGCGAGAGACGAATTTGTTGACTCTGCGCGGCGCTCCAGCGCCCTGAATCCTGCATACGTACTGTATGAACATTCCGATCGAATTTGTCTTATCAGCAACCCATCAACCGAGACATGAATGGGTTGGCTCAGTTGGGTGGTGCCGCAACTTCGATTACGTCCCCGTACCGTTGGGCGGGTTGATTCAACCTGTAACGGTACGGCGACGGCACGGGTCAAGCCGTAAACGGGTCCCCGTAACCGCTCGTTTATGTGTTTACGGACTTGCAAAAAGCTAGCCGCCTTTGCTCCGAAATGATGCTCACAACGGCAACATTAATATTGGTGCCCTTGATAGTGCCACAACGGGGACCTTGGGTCGCCCATGGCGGTGTTCCGGTACCTGCAGGGAGGACGGATATGATCGCAAAATGAACTTGTAATATGCTCAGGTACCATTCAAACTCTTATGTTTGTCAAGGCCTTCGGTTGGCCTGCAAAAGGATTATCCACTTTGTTGGGGATGAAGATGATGCTTAATTGTTATGTTTGTAGCTTCTATACATCTGTATTCCTGGGTCTTGGCCACTCATGAAAAATCGGCCGTAAATACGCCATAAACGGACGGTACGTACGGCGTGTGGCCTTTCCTTGTGGGTCTCAGCGTACGGATTTGGCTGTGGCGTAAAAAGGATACGCCGTAATTCATACACGCCCATGGGCGTATTACGGGTTGATGCCCTAATTCAAACAGCGATTCAAACAGCGCAAAGCAACTATGTAAGATGAAAGCTCAAATATGTATCCCATGAATTACGCTTCCTTGATTTCGACGTGGTGGTTCTGACAGATCGGGGCGTAGCCATCCCCTAAACATAGCGTGGAAATGAAGCGACAGGATCGGATCCCTGCTAGGCTCGAATCCAGCCTATCTATGAAAGGATAGACACGACACTTCATAGACAGACGGTCACCGGTCTAGATCCCTGCATTAGCGCTCAACAGGCGCTGAACAATATAATAGCCTGCTTCATCAACCCGGCACTTCTTTGGAACCTCAAGCCAGAACTTCATTCCTTCCATTCTCAGCTGCTTTGCAATTGCGTCTCCCATTCTCCGCCACCTCCGAACAACGACTTGAATGCGCTATAAATTCAATTCACCCACCTACGCAGACTACGCAGGGACCGATGCTCTGATTTCAAGCTGCGTTCAGAATACATCCACCGCAGATCCAAGTACATATGCGATCCTGGGCTTTTGCCCGGTAATATTACACTGTGTCCTCGATAACATCGAGGCCGGAACGATGGCAAATTTTGCTGCCGGTACCACCATTCTTGGATTTGTATGGCCATGCTGTCTTCATTCTGCAGTGTAACGTTCACTGACTGCGGTAGTGCAGATACCGACCATTCTCTCCATGGTTGGCACTAGCAGAGATGATCATCTGAGGATTCACAAGCGATTCCCATTCCTCGCTCTCCTCCTATCCGCCTGTAACCCATCTACGATCATCGTTGGCCTAGTGTGGCGCACCGACATTCCGCCGGACGATGTCTTCTTGAAAAGTCGCATTCAAATCGACGGGTACAAGCACATTACGGTCGTGCTTCACGGCGCCGCCATGGCCGCCGCCGGACTCGCAATTTGGCAAGCAGTGATTCTGGGCATGCGGGGTGTCGTGGCTTTCGCATGCCCAACATGGTATAATCCTTTGATATGGGTGCTCGTTGGCCCTGTAGGGCACATCATCGATGTTGTCTTCATTCGGTGGTGCATTGAGGGACGACGGCATCGCTGGCGCTGGAATTTAAGCGCGGTGGATGGGCTCAAAATTCGACGGCCATGGGTCATGCGGTCGAAGGATATGATCTTGACGGTGCGCAGAGTCCCTCCAACAACGCAGTATACTGACTCGGGAGATCTGTTAGGTACTTGCGCTGGCTGATTATGTCTACGGAACCGTGACCCTCTCCTCGATGCAACTTGTTGCCCCGCGGCCAGCCCTACAGATTGTAGTGGTATTCGCCCTGGCGGCGATGTTCACCAGGCTTATTTCAGTTTTCATTCTGGAATTCGGACCACAGGATCATCAAAATTCCGCACACAACCTGGATAACGTGCTTGGATCACCTTAATCCCAAGACAGGGTGTTGAAGATCTGTTCAAGACCTTGCCACCGGATCCATCTCGAGCAGCAGAGGCGTTGCATCTAGCGGTTCAAAATCTTCGAGAGTGATCTCGCAAGAAATCCTTCTTTCATTGGGTGCCGTTTATCCATTTGGGGGTTTAAACCGGAAATACTTCAAATGCCGTCCGTATAGGGGTGGATAGAACTGCCAAAACAACGTATGTACGCTGCCAGAGCTGGAAGTATTTGCAATGTAGGTAATTTGATATGCGTCCCAAATTCAATGTATCTGTCTCTCTTCAACACACTTTAGAAAGCTGTACGGCAAAGGGGCTTAATTTTGAGAACGACTCCGGTACTGTCGGGCAGGGTGAAAGTGACGCTTTGACGTTGCACTGACATTTGATCGGCGCGGCGACTCGCCATTACAGGCTTTTCCGCGGCGGCGCGAGGGGAGCGGCGGAGGTTCAGAGTATGGCAGGGGCGCGTTTGATGTAACAAGGTGGGTGGCCATTGGCAGCATGACCGTGATGGCTCACATTCAATTGATACAGCCAATCGTGGTCATATCTGACAGCATCGGACACTCTCGACGGCTTTTTTGATCCATCGCACGCTCCTTCCCGCAACGATTCAGTGCCTGTCCCGCATTCCGCTCAACGATTGGCACACCATGCCTGCAACAACCAACTTGGGTGAGGCGCAGCACGCACGGAACAACGCGGAGACTGGTACCCAAATGGGAATTATAGAATCGTTCAATAAGTAGGTTTTTAATTCTCACTTCTGCTTGCACTCCCAACAACTGCAGATATGCCGAGTACGACGCACGCCGGGCTGCCGAGATCAATGTGAAGCTGGCGACTGGTAACTTGAATAACAACCAAAATGAACTTGTCCAGCGGTACGCCAGCTCTAATCGACATCATGCGGCCGCGACAGACAAAGGTATGCGGGCTCGAGACTCTGATGAACGTGTCATCGCCTTGAGACAGGCCAAGGCGCAGGTGGAGGCGGAGCTTAAGCGGGCTACGGCAGAAGCAAAAGTGCGTCATTCCTTGAATCACTACCAATGCTGACTACAAACCAGTCAAATTCTTCTGGCCGAGTACCTGCCAGGCGTCCGTCGAAGGGGAAAACAGCGAAGACGAATACTCAGGGAAAGGTATGTACATATTCGAAGCCCCTCTTTACTTATCTCACTCCTTTTCAGTTGAATGCGAAGCAGGCATCGGCACTGCGCGTGAGTTCCTTTTTTGGATCCAATTTTCAGTCTGAATGCTCATAACGACAACTCTGAGCGTTCATCTTCGCGTGTCGCCTCTCGTGGAACGAGAAGATATTCAGGAAGATGAGCACGAGGGTATGCAGGGTGAAGAATTGCAAATGGGTGATGAAACAAGTGGACAGGTGCGTGAAATCATCCTTCGTTGTTCGTCCACTTACAGCAAATCAGCGACACCTACGCTCCCATAGAGCCAAATCTCCATCGCCAGCACTCCACACTTCCCCGAGCGACGCGGTTCCGTCAAACGCCAAACGTAAGTTGACTTCGGCAGTCGGGCCAACACCGAAGCCCAAACGGCGCAAAGCGGGAGACCCACTCGCTGGGTGGGCCATTGAACTGGTTCCAGGGGACAAGACGACGGCGGTCATCCCTCGGGAGTATGCTGAAAAGGACCCGGAGGAATTTGCGGCGCAGTATCCACAATACGTTAAGTTTCTGTAACACTATACATTACGACGACCATTTCTGTCTGATAATAGTAATCCTACGAAGAATACATGCCTATATTCGGATCCTATAGACTTCACGATTCCTAATCTAGATCCTACGAAGATACAACAAGCGCCGTAATCCTACTATCATACGAATCTGTCTAGGGCTCGTAGTTCCTGGGTTGCAATGCCGCCTATCTACGTTTCTAGGACCTACGGTTCAGTTGAACTTGCTTATAGTAGTGATCTCTGCCTCTGGTCTCCATAGCTGCTGAACGTCAATACCATTCCATCATCCTCTCATTCAACTCCTCCAATTTCCAAAACCAATTCTTTCAAAAGGAAAACAAACGAACTAAAAAGTATCAGAATAAAATAAAGAGAGAGAAAATACATGCATCAGCCGGGAATTGAACACGTCTCCACCACAAACTCGTAGCTATCCCACCAAGTGCAGGATACTCGAATCTATCAGACCAAGGCGCATCTGCGCGTGAATATGATCTAACTAAAGTCGTCCACACAAACACAAGATTTATGTGGGGTTATTTGCCTGCGGCGGGCCAAAAACTTGAAGAAAAAAAGAGAAAAAAATTCAGCACTCAAATGAATGCGTGGTACACCAGCCGGGAATCGAACCCGTCTCCGCCTGAGACCTCGGACTGTGAGGCAGCGCCTAGACACCACTGGTGCATATTTCTCTTTGCTTCAGCCGTGGGCTATCCATATAGGTAAGGGATGCTGAGGTCTGTGGGATCAAGTTGCCAGCGTGACATGAGGCATGGTAAGTAATATACTGTTCTGTTGTCGTACCAGCGTATCAAGTGCACTCCAGGCCGGAATTAGATTCCCCGAAATGAACTCATCGTTTTTTTTTTTAGTTGAAAAAAAAAGAAACAGGAAAAAAAAAAAGGTCACGGGACGACAGCAACATACGCCAGCCAGGAGTCGAACCCGTCTCCACCTGAGCTTCAAATAGCCTTGTCCTTCATAAGATGGAGTGTCCCAGACACCACTGGTGCATTCCTGTCTAGGCTGTGACCCGAGTTATCCAAGGTGTCCAGTTAAAGCTTAATAACGTTGCAATGCATCAGGTAAGGAATGCTCGAACTACATTCCTTGTGGTGCTTACTGGGTTGTCTTTAGTCTCATCAGCGCTTTATATAAAAGTGTCAATTCCATCCCAACCAGCACGCCTTCATATCGAGATTGCGGCATGTCCCAGATACCACCGGTGCGTTCATTTCCGCGCTTCCCCCATACCTAACTATCCATCGAGGTATGGGATATCGAACCTATCAGTTGTCCCTTTAGTGCGGCAAGTAATTATTTCTCTCGGTCCTCTCGAATCCGTCCAAGCTCTATTCTAAAGCAGAACAGCCTCCCTGCTCTTGCCTTACATCAAAATGATCCGGAGTTCCTTTCCAAAAAAAAGAAAAAAACCAGGTGTTGCTATCCCATGGACCAGCTGGGAATCGAACCCGTCTCCACCTATGTAGAACGCCGCCCTACCATGACTATGTTACATAGTCATGGTAGGGCGGCGTGTCCCAGACACCACCGGTGCGTTCTCACTGTGCTTGAACCATGTCTATATTACCAGGATCTACGGCTCAGTTCAAGGTGCTTGTGGGCCGTGGAATTGATTTCTGGCTCTGGTCTCCTGAGCGCTTGTGCTTGAAACCTGCTGAGTGACATTGATTATTTCATCCCTCCCAAAGTGCCCCTGAACCAATTCTTTCAAAAGAAAGCAAAATGAGCGAAAACGAGATGGCAATGCAACAGAAAGAAAGAAAAAGAATGCACCAGCCGGGAATCGAACCCATCCCCACCAAAGTTCAGGAGGATTACAAACTACTATAAGGCGGTGTGTCCCAGACACCAGTGCATATTTTTCTTTGGTTCACCTTTAACTGTGCTTGTGCACACAGACTATGCCCAGGGATGCTTGGATTTGACCAGCTTGGATGAGGCATTGATCTCATCCTTGAATCTGCCTATGATAGACCCCTGCATCTGCCTAATTTAAGCAACACCGCGGAAACATGGCCAAAATCGTATTCTTAACATGAATGCACCAACCGGGAATCGAACCTGCATCCATCACAAACATCGATGATTCTACACTTGTAAAGTGGCACGTCCCAGACACCGCCGGTGCGTTCCTACTTCAACCTTGACCATACAGTATCTGCCCCACCAAGTGAATGCGATGCTCAGAAGTATTTGTTCAATTGCTTGCTCGAAGTGTGGTATTGATCCCGGCAGTCTCTATCTGCCTCTAGTCTCTAGTCTGCTCAGCGCTTGAGCTTGAATCCCTCTGAATTTGAACATCGGTTTTTTCATTCAGCACCCTGCAAAATCCGGTTCTAACAAGCTACTATAGGGCGGCGTGTCCCAGACACCACCGGTGCATACTTCTCTTTGCTCCAGTCTCAGCTGTGTTTGTCCACAAGGGTAATGCCCAGGGATGCTTGGATTTGACCAGCTTGTGTCCGATGAGGCATTGAATTCTATCTCGTGCTTGAATCTGGATGGATCAGAGACCCCTGGATCTGCCCGATAGTCCCTCAAACGCCGCGGAAACACGTCCAAAAAAAAAAAAAAAAACTTTGCGAATCTATGCACCAGCCGGGAGTCGAGCCCGTCTCCACCGGAGTCACGAAAAGACGGGGCAACTGTGGGGCAGTGTGTCCCAGACACCAGTGGTGCATTGCTACCCCAACCTCAAGCGTGGTTATCTACACTCAGAGCATGGTATTGATTGCGCTCTAGGCTGCCTCTAGTGTTTTCCCGGCCCGGCCCGGCCTGAAAACCATGGCTTTTGCCCAGCTTTATCTGGCTTTGGCTTCACAAAATATCAGGCCAGGCCAGAAGCCAAAACTTTGACCTGAAGCCAAGCCATGGCTTCTACCAGCGCATTGAAGGCAATTTCTGGTTTCGGCCTGAGGAATTGCCAGGTCAAAAGCCAACCCAGGCCCCAATTTTGGCTTGGCTTTGGCCTTGGGACCAAAACCAAAAGTCACCAGTGCATTATGACCTTAGCCTCAACCATGGCTATCCCACCAAGTAAGTGCGGGATACTCAAATCTATCAGATCAAGTTGCATCTGCCCGTCAATATGATTAACTAAAGTCGTCCACATAAACACAAGATTTATGTGGGGTTATTTGCATGCGGCGGGCCAAAAACTTGAAGAAAAAAAGAGAAAAAAATTCAACACCCAAATGAATGCATCATGCACCAGCCGGGAATCGAACCCATTCTCGCCAGAATTCAGGAGAGCCACAGGTTACTGTAAAGCGGCGTGTCCCAGACACCACTGGTGCGCTCCTCTATGCTTCACCTTCGACTGTGTTTGTCCACAAAGACTATCAAAGGTAATGCCCAGGGATGCTTGCATTTGACCAGCTTGTGTTCGATTAGGCATTGATTTCTATCTCGTCCTTGAATCTGCGCACCTATGGTAGACCCCTGGATCTGCCTAGTTTAAGCAACATCGCAGAAACACGTCCAAAAAGATATCCTTAACAATGAACATGCAGGCACCAATCGGGAGTCGAACCCGCATCCATCACAAACATCGATGATCTTACACTTGTAAGGTGGCACGTCCCAGACACAACCGGTGCGTTCCTACTTCAACCTTGACCTTATCATATCTACCCCACCAAGTGAATGCGATGCTCGGAAGTATTTGTTCAAGTTGCTTGCTCGTATCCTGGCTCCGCGCGCGTACGCGTTCCGTTCTGCATGCTGGTGGATTCTTGATTTGGGCGCATGCTGTTGACGTTGTGGGATATGCTTGTCTGCCGTGACCTAGGGTCTTGTTTATTAGCCCGGTTTATAAATCGGTTTTTAAGGAGGTCGGGCAAAATGCCCTGTTTATAATTATATACAAGCGGTTGGTGGGCCACTTCGCGGCTCCCCATCCTCTTCTGTGCGGTTGGCTCATTTAAATTATGCAGGCTGTGGATCTGAAAATGAAGTAAAGAATTGGATGGTGACGGTTGAGCAACGTGTAAATGTGTGTAAATTGGGTGAGTGCTGTCGTCAATGGTTTGACATATGGCGGGCGTGTGAACGCGCCAAAAAAAATGTCGCGAGTGTGTTTGAGCGAGAAGGGATCGAAGGTGATTGTGCGGCAGCGGCGGATTGCGACATGTGTCTGGCTCAGAGCCGAAGTCGGCCACCGGCGGGGAAACATCATGTATTGAGGGAAAACACGCGGGGTTATAGCGCCCTATAAGTACTTTATAACCCTGCGTGTTTTCCCCATAAGGTACGGAAAGGTCCTATCTGAGGTTATATTCCAAATCGGATATTTGCGACAGGGGAGCTCTCTCAATTTCTGATGTGTGAGATGAGTGATGCAAATGTCGTATCTTCAAAATTTCGCAACTTTACTTCTTACCGAACCAGGTTATGAATTTTGTCGTGATTCAACCCCTGGCATATTCAAACATATTTGAGGTCACAAAATAGAGAGTTATCGGCTCGGTGGTGGCCTACAATACATGACAGGCTGCAGAATTGTCTGTAGGAATAGCCCGTTCGACTCGGGCCCGAGCCATGTGCTGGAAAGGTTCCGTTTTTTGTCTCTCTCTCTAATTCCTTAGCAATCCAACCGTCACTCCCATCTGCAAAATTTCAACCGTAATTCAGAACTTTCCTACATTACCGACTGGCTTGGTGATGTTTCTGGTCTGTTCCTTCATTTTCCACACACACCTATACATTCTTGAGTAGGTAATGAAAGACTCGGTGGTGGATGGTCCACTCTTGCGCTTTGTGGGTAAGAGTCAGCTAGATGGTCGGCTAGTCCTCCCGGCACACGAAGGTTCACTTTTGCTGATAAGGTAGGCGACATCCACATCCATCGAGTCACATGATTGATAGCGTGACACGGCCTTCCCGCCCATACTAGTCGGGGGCGTCGGGATACAGACAAAAAGTAAAACCACAGAAAGGTTTAGTATGACCAAAGGAACAATCCTGTGGTATCAGATGTCCAATATCTACTCTCAATAAAATGCTTTTCACTGATTTTTACACACCTGCTCCGAATGCAAAAGTGAATGGACTGGCATAGAAATGTAAAAAATCTTCCAAAATTTCGCGCTTCCCAAAAAGGAAATTTTACGATCACGTGTCGCTATTATTGCATTTGTCTCGTGTTCCTCTCGGTGGTCCAACAAGGCACTTAGCTGTTTAAGGCTTTGCAAGGATTGAAAAGCAAGCTTTGCCTGCCAAAGCCGTGAAATTAGGGTGGAAACCAGCCTGTAGATGAGAGACAAGTCTGTCTATGATGACAGACTAGCTCCAGTCTACCGTGAAGGATCAACATTATTATACAAGTAGTTCTGCATCAGGTCTCACAGTGTCTGTGTTGCAAGCCATGATATATTTGATCAAAGTACTGTGTGTTTCTTCCATTTCCTCAGAAAGGTTACTAAACACAACAACAACTTAGCAACAACCAAGGTTTTTTTTTACCTCTGTACCTGCCATACGAGTCGGGAAACACTTCAGATATCCTTCACAGTATTTGGAGGCCTTGGACAGTGTTCCACTGATAACCATAATTTTTTTCCATCTCGTCCCAGGCTATACAGACACTAAAAAGATTTCGACTTCTGAAATTTCGCGCTTTCCCACGTTACTGTCACGCATCAGTCACATTCACGTGACTCGATGGATGCGAATGTCGCCTACCTTAGTTGGGCAGCAAAGTAAGTGGCGTAAAGTGTAGATTGACTAAGGTACTAACTACGGACAAGCCAAGTATATATAGTGACATGTAGTAGGAGTCTCGGTGAGATGCCAAGTACTGATGGTAGGTATAATGCGCTCCTGCGCGCGCACATTGCGCCGAGCGTCCATATGAATGTAGTAGACAATGAAGAGAAATGGAATATGGATAATGAATATGGATGGATTGATAAGATACAAAGAATGCGCCGAAGCAAGAGGTCCCCAAGATAAGGATTTGTCAACAGCACGTGACCAGATTCGATGGCACCTTCCTCAGGTTCAAGGAATGGTAAATAAATTTGTTTGAGAGGCAATCTGAGCAGCTAGAGCATGTGTAATGTTGCAGAGAGCTTTTGGAATTTTATGTGGAGGATATCGTTTCGAATTGAGTTGTCACCGGATTTATGGCCTAATTGGGTTAGTAGGCATTTCATGCAGTAGGGTACTTACAGGAACTCAGAACCTCTGGCAATTAATAATAAGGTACTGTAAGTACTTGTATGTAGGCAACCGTCACGGTAACGGAGGGGTCGGTTGTGTTGCCCAAACCCACCCTGGTCACGGTAACGGTCAGGCTGGTTGCCTTCAAAATATCGTTACATCCAAAAAAAATCGGAAAAAATTCAAAATAAATATATTTGCATACTACAGAGTCCGGGCGTCGTTTAAGCCTCCTCCTCCTCGGCCCCATCTGCCACTTTATCGTCTTTCAGCGCTCCAATATCGGCCCATTTCCAGCCTTGATCATCAAATGCCCAAATATCCTCTTCGTCATTTATAGTGCTCATCCCTTTGGATTCAGATTCGTGTGCTGCAGTTGACACCGGAAGCGTAGTTGACGGCGCGTTGAGTCTGTCTCCGAGGGCATCACGAACAACGCTGATGAGCGGGACATCGGAATCATCGTGATTGTCATCATCGTCAAGATTGCTCTCTGGAAGGGTGTCCTCGGGACCATCGGGAATATCGAGCGGGAGTCGGTCAAGGTGAGTGGCGCCACACCGTGCCTTGATTTCGTTAGCGAGAGTTGGATCCTTCTTCAGATATTCGCGAAGGGCCTTTCATGACGCGCGGCTTGCGAAACATTCATAGGAAAGATTGTACTCGGGTTTCCCAGGGACAATACATTTTTCCCAGGACTAGCGTTGAGACTTAGCAATAGTGAAGAAACACAAGAAATAGACATACCCGTTTTATAACGGCCTCCCCATCAGCTGACTCAAGCCAAGCATAAAGATCCACACAGGCGCGAACCGAGGCATCACGAAGGATGGGATAAGAACTGGAGAAGACAACATCCTCAGGGGTAATCCCAGCCACAATCTGGGCCTGATAACAGCGAACAAGGTATTCAAGCATCGTCTGCTTACAGCCGTTTGCGGAACTTAGGGCGCGGACGATTTTTTTCTGTTTTCAGCCATTTTGGGCACAACAGCTGCCCCGACTTCAATTTTTGTCAGATTTCCTCGGGACATATCTCATTCTACTCGCACTGAAAATCCACAGTCAATGGTCTCCTTGATCTTTTGTTTTGGCTTCCAAATAAAATCTTCACCCAAAAATTCCTGATTTCAGGCAGGACAACTGCGGCATCAGCATTTCACCCCCAATTGCTCTAAATTTTTGATACGGTGGACTCATATGTATTATCTGGTCAACAGAATACCGGGATAGTGAATATAACATCTAGTTATAATGTAGCGGTCAGGAAATACTGGGCCGATTTGAGCTCTCAATTGGCCGGCAATTTGTATAAGAACTTGGCATCATATTCACTATCCCGGTATTCTGTTGACTAGATAATACATAGAAGTCCACCGTATCAAAAACTTAGAGCAATCGGGGGTGAAATGCTGATGCCGCAGCTGTCCTGCCTGAAATCAGGATTCTTTGGGTGAAATTTTTATTTAGAAACCAAAACAAAAGATCAAGGAGACCATTGACTGCGGATTTTCAGTGCGAGTAGAATGAGATATGTCCCGAGGCAATCTGACAAAAATTGAAGTCGGGGCAGCTGTTCTGCCCAAAATGGCTGAAAACAGAAAAAAATTGTCTGCGCCCTAAGTTCTGCAAACGGCTGTAAGCTTGTGCTTCGCAACACGTTGAAGCCCAACATCTTGGGGCTGAAGAAGTCCGGTGCAATTCCCTGGGACGAAAATCAAAATGATATTGCCAAGCTTGAAAACCAGATCTCGGAACTCTTGGGAGGTGTGGATGGGGTAGATGTCGATGTAAAGAATGGCTTTCTGATCCTCATCGAGGTCCGGATCTGCCTCGATGACTGCCTTGATGTACGGAATGAGTACGAAGGTGATCCAATCTCGCATCGTCGACTGAGTACTAAAGTGGCTGGTTTTCTTCTCACTAGCAGCAATGGAAAACCGGAAACCGTACGCTTTCGCTTGCTGGTAACCATCGGCAGTCTCTTTGGGAAGCGACAGTTTAGAGATCTGTTCAGTCGGCAGTGGTTTACCGCCAGAGCACGTGGCCATGCCGATTGTGTAAGCACGCTTCTCGTCTTTTGCAGTCACCGCAACCTGCTTTGCCCCCCTCTGCTCGAATGTCTGGCTGCCATTGGGGAGGATGTAATTCCCTGTCTGATCATAGTTAATGACCAGACTTGCAGGTATGTGCTCGCTTTCGATGGCATGGACTAGCCGAAAGAAGGTACGCTCACACAGCTCCCCCGCGTTATCAGGAATATGTTTGGCCACTCAGGTCGCCTTTCTCGAGCTCCAGTCCAGCACGCTCTCGAGGAAAGACCGCACAAATTTTTCGGAGCACTTGAAGTCGCTGAAAATAATGGGATTGTGTTTTTGGATGATCGCAATCATGAGGGAGCAGGCAATTGGTACGTTCACAACACATCCCGCGGTTCTGAGGCCTCGAAGCGTCGTGACGATCTCATTCGAGACCTCAGGATACCTGGCTAGGACACCGATGCATCCGCTGCCCACAAGGGTTTGTCGATTGAATACGTTCTTGAGCGTGGCATCGGTGAATCTCTTCTCCCCTTTGACAATCCACTTCCACAGGGTGGAACAATATAGGGTGCTTCCGGGAGCAGCAAAGAGCTGAGGATTCAAGCGGTGGAGGTCTTTAATAGCCAGTCTGGGGGACCAGCCATTTCGGATCACGGCGGTAATGATGAGAGCCCAAAGAAAGGGGTGGTACCAAAACACGCGCTTCGATGGTGCATTCTTCACGACCCCACCCTGTGTCCCATTGCGACTCTTTCTCCAGCCTTGTGTCGTCAGCCGCGAGAGATCCGCAGAGTACATACAGTATTAGTGTCATAGTCATTTATTTGATGCCTATTTTGATCAAGAATGACTATTTTGATGAATTGGCCGCGTACCGGCATCTCTCGGCACTTAAGATGCCGCAGCTGTTACTCGACCTACTGGAATATTTTAAGGCTTCTTTGGACAAAAATTATCGCTGGGGAGAACAGTGTTCCCCCCAGACCCCCTCCTTTTGCCTGACGGCAAGTCCTGGCAATTTATTACACACTTTTTTCCAAGTTTCCCCAACTTTTGAGCTTATTCTCGGTGTTGAGAAAATAATCTGGCGCGGGGATGACCCCTGCGGACCCCCCTTGACGCTCGCTGCTGGGCCCACTGCGTGGCACTTCTGCTCGCCGCGGTGGCCCACTGTGTGGAGCTCTAAATATCCTTTCTCCTTCTACATTCAATTGTTTCTGTCTATTCCAACTGTATCTAGTGCGGGGGAGACCCCTGCGGACCCCCTGCCACTCGCCACTGGGCCCGCTGCGCGGAGCTCTATGCTCGCTGCTAGGCCCGCTGCGCAGAGCACAATTTAAACTCAGTTGATGGGACTGATGGCCGTATCTCAGTCCGTGGCCTGAATGACTATTTTGACCCATCGAAATAGTGATGATCCCATCAAATAAATGACTATGATACTAAATTTGTCGTGCCTCAGATCCGCAACATCCCCAATTGCCGAGACACCGGCGACCGCAGTGGCCCCGTTCATCAGAGCTTTGTTGGCATTCCGCTTGTCAGGTATGATGTCCTTGGGAGCATTCGCCCTATCCCGTTCGCGCTTCCTTTGCTGTTGCTCTCGGCCTTGCTCCCTCTCATGCTCCTTCTTTTTTTCAGCCCGTCGTTTCTCCTCCTCGGTGGACAGCTTTCGCTTTCCCGCACTCAGATCGACAACATTCCTCCAGTAACGTTGCACCTCCTCCTTAGTAGCTGGTGCAAACTGGAGCGTGGTTTGTTTTGGGTTGCCGATAGGTGTACGGCGACTCGCAGACGATGTAGATGGGGGTGGCAAACACACAGATGAGGTGGATGGAACTGGAGTGGGTGGCAAAGATGCAGGTACAACCAGTACGTCCAAATCTGTGTCGGAGTCGGAGTCAATATTGATGATGGGTTGTTTCGATTTTTTAGTAGAGGGTTCTGCGGCGGCGGCGGGTGCCTCTATAGCCTTCCATTTGTTGCCGCGTGGTGGGACTTTTGCACCTGCGGCACTGGCGGCATCGATTAGTCGCTGTAGCCAGGCCTGGCGGAACACATCCCGCTCAGCACTGGTCATATGTTTGACCGCAGTTTTAAGTAAGGCGGGCAACGGATCCAGGCTGGACCCCCGCTGGAGAAATTGGAGCGGGCGCAGGTGAGTCACGAAGGAAACCTCGAGTGCATGGCTGAGCTCTCCTAGATAGCCGCGGTCGTCGAGAGCATCGGGATCAAGATAAAAGCAGTATGGCGAGTCAGCGGGATTCTCTGGGAGGGATGTGGGGAGATTCTTTAGCAGTGAGCGAAGGTGTTCGATGCGTGAAATGAGCTCCTGGGGAGGACCCGTCACTGGCTTGGGCTCAGGATTGCTTTTGGGCGGCATGAAACAGTAGTTGTGCAGAAAGAAAGAAAATAAATTCATTTATTTGCAATTATCTACTCGAGTACAAGTTTGGACAATGATGGCCTGCACCGTGAAGTGCCCATTCCAGATTTGAACCTAAAATCTTGTGGACAATGGTGGCCTGCGCCACCAAGCGCCCATTCCGGATTTTGGTTGGCGGTTGCCCAAATTGGCAACGGTCACGGTAACGATGGGTCTGGTTGCGTTGCCGAAACCTGTTTGGGGTGTCACAGTCTGGAGGCAGGTTGCCTACATACAAGTACTTACAGTATATGATACATATTTAAAACATCTAACATAAAGTCCAAATTTTTCTGCAGCCCAAAACCACGTCCATGGCCAAATGATTGTTTTTGATCGCGACCAAATATTTGGGGGGGTGTCACGTGTGTTCATCAGTGGGTACGATAATGAGATCAGCCACCTCTTGCGCTGGAGCGCACCCTTACACAAGTCTGCCATTAACATACGGGGTAATTTTGCACTAGCAAAATTCACCTGAAAAATGTGAATAATATACAAATGCGGCGGAGAACTACAAGTGAACGGGACTTACCAAGGAATCGGTAACTCCCGTGCCTCGAGGCTCGCAAGGCGGATACGGGCTCGGCTACTTGGCGACAAGTCGACATGACTACATAAAAGCACAATGACACTGGACGCCGCTCGCCTGTGCACAAAAGAACAGTTGGACGGTGGCGTGTGCGGCGATCAAAATCTGTCAAAAAGCGATCACGTGATCACGTGGCTTCTCGTGAATTTGGAGTCGAACACGTCCCCAACGCGACGGTAGATGGGTTTCGACACGTGTTGGCGTGTCAACGGATAGCCCGTAACCAAAGGAAGTCTCGTACTGCCTTATAACCAAGGAAATAGCTATGGAAACATGGTGGTTCCTCGCTATTGGCAAGACTATTGCTATGGTACAAAGGATACGTGCCCAGACTAGGGGCGTAACTTAGATACAGGACACTTTTGGTGCATGATTTACAGTAGTTGCATTATATTTGGATAGTACAAATAGTAGAGGTATAAAAGAGGCACGAAAATGTACTAGAAAGAATAATATATACCTCGCCCAGGCTACCACCTGTGTTTCTCTCTCACTCACTCGCTTGAATTGAACGGAACGGATACGGGACTCTACGGGATTGTTAACGGGACTTTGTAACGGAACAGGACGGACTTACGGAACAGTTTTGGTTGGAATAGAAGTTGAAGTTGAAGTTACTATCGGGTTATATTGACGAAGAACATAAAGCTATTAGATTATAAAACCACACACCTTTTTCCTTATCCCAAATTCGCGCTCGTGGTTTCCTGCCACGCGAACCCCCGAACACAACATAAAAGCTTTTGGAGTTGGTTTTGTTTAGTTGAACCTTTGGATAAAGGTTTCACTTACCTTCCAATTTCAATCCTTTCATCTGGAGCCCACCGCGAGGGGGTTCATTTGGAATAAATCTTGATTGTGCTGGTCACATTCGTCAATAGCTGGACAGCTAAATCACTTAAACCAAAATTTCTGCTGGCAGAAATTCGGCACGAGTACCTATCGAGAAAGCTGGAGACGAGGTTAGGCAACGAGTACGCGCACGCATCACGGCGTACGCAGAAAGAACAAGGACGGAGCTAGATAACCTAAGCATCGCAGGCGACGCCAGGAGCACCAACAGTGACGAACAATCAACTGACGAGTTACCTTACGGAAACGAGTCCCTCTTCGACGTTGAACCAGATTTTGGCGCAGAAGATTCATTGGATTTAGACTTTATCCTTAGACCAATCACACCAGACACACCTACAATGGCGAATATACCTCAAGCACCGGCTGGTACCGGTGTTGCGAGTTTCAAAGTTCCACGGCCTTGGGAATCGAATGTTCCCAAGTTCACTACGGAAGACAAAGAGGACTTGCAGGATTTCATCGAACAAGTCAATGATATTATTACGTTGGCGCAGATCACGGATGAGGAAGAAATGAAGAGGTTGCTTACCAGTTATCTCCCAGCTAAAAAGCGCGAGATCTGGCGCGCACTTCCGGAGTACGCGGCGGGGACATCCTTCGTGGATTTCAAGAAAGCAGTCTTGAAAGCATATCCGGAGCTAAAAGAGGACCTGGATGGGACCCTCGAAGAATTTGAAAAATTGTGTGCAGAAAATAAATCAATTAGGCGTGGTGAAGAGGGGCGCCTGAAGCGTTTTGGAATGCGCTACCGCGCACTTGTCAAGAAGCTTAGCCAGCCACCCGCAATTATTCTTAATAAGGAGGCTTGTCGGCACTACCTCGATACGCTCGAGCGAGGATTCGCTGAGACGTTGAGGATGGCAATCAACACTAGGAATTTAATTAAAGAGGACCTGCTTCAACTAGGAGGCAACGCACCTGTACCTGCTGCGCCAAATACAGTAGATCATCGCAAGGAAGACCCAATCCTCTTGGATGAATTAATCAAGATGGCTGAACGCTTAGCAAATAAGGGCAGCGCAGAAACAACATGGGGAGAGGAAGACGAACCCGAGTACAAGCGTTCGGACCGATTCCCGACTATCAAGATTGAGCGCAGAGATGCACGAATTGACGAGCTCGGAGGGGAATTGTCAGGTCTACGGGACGCGTTGGTTGTTGCCCAGAAACAATCCAAAGCCGCTCATGAAGAGTTATTGAAGGCCTTCCAGAACTCGAAGAATACTAGTCCTGCTCGGGAAGATAATGAGCAGCGCGACATGGGGACGAGAAACGGCCCACCAGCTACGTATGGTCCGGATAGACAATACAATAGAGGGTATGGCAATCCAATGCAACGTAGTGGGTGCTACTACTGTGATGGTCAAGACCATTTCTCGAAGGAATGTACTGTGAAAGCGGCCCACATTCATAAGGGTTGGATAGTGGTTGAGGATGGTCAGCAAAAATTAGCGGATGGAGGGTTTATTCCCCGAGGAAAAGGACCGGCAGCAGTACGAGTTGAGGAGTACTGGCAGCGCAAGAGCACTATGGGACAGCATTTTAATGAGTCCTTCTATGGCGGTGCCTCCGAAGATGAATTTGATACGCTGCGGGATGAAGTACGCACCTTGCGTGTCAAGCTCAACCAAGTTCAAGCTCGGCCCCCGCCGTCTTTCAACCAACCAGCACCCACCATGCAGATGCAGGCGCAGGTTCAGCCCTTCTCGAACCAAGCGGCACCGGCGCCCGCCTTTAATATGGAGGAATTAGGTCGCACCGTTTTCAACATGATGAAAATGGGTGGTGCTGCACAAGATCAGTATGTTCAAACTAGAAGTAAAACACGCACTGTGGGTTTTGCAGAGCCTCCAGAACAGGATTTTTAGAGGCCCCGAGGAAAGAGGTGCGGACGAGGCAAAGTGTCTCAAAGCCTCTGGAGGGAGATAAGTCCGAATTACAACCAAAAGAAATAAAAGAGAGAGGACGAGATTTACCTTACCGTCTTGTTCAGCCGGTAAGCGCTGGGGCCCGAACTCTGCCAGTGTCCGAGAGCAGAGCAGAGCGGAGGTATCTTGACGAGTCAAGGAGGGCATATGAGCTAAAAGCACCAGTTCAGCGGGAAGGGCTCGCCGATGAGTTGCTTGAACGCATTAATAACACCGAGGTCACCGTAAAATTGGGGATCTGTTCGGGATGAGCAAGGACCTCCGCGAAGGGGAAAAATTACAGCTTACCAGGATACGGCAGCAAGTAAAAGAGCAAACCAAGGGACGCGAATCAGGCCTCCCTTCGGGTGTACCTGAGGCTGAACCACAAAAGATGGTGAACTTAGCTGAACTGGACAGTCAGCTAATGTGCGATGCAATAGAAGTTGGGGACTTGCCTGAGGTGCAAGAGGTATTTGTCACGACAGAGAAGGTGGCGGGGTTACCGGCAGGATCGGTGGTCGCGCAGGATCCATACTTGCAATATCTGGAAGGATTGGGCAAGGGAGAGGAACCCAAGCAGATTTACGTTGCACGCGACTCCGTACCTTTACGAGTCACCTTCCCGTACATTAACAGCCAAGGTCCTGTTGAATGTGTTCTGGACTCTGGTTCACAAATTGTATCCATATCACTCGCGCAGGCGCAAGTGTGCGGCTTGCTTTGGGACCCGAACGTCAACATTTTCATGCAAAGCGCAAATGGTCAGCTTGAGAAATCCATGGGATTGGCCAGGAACGTGCCTTTTAGATGGGGAGAACTAAAGGTTTACCTTCAAGTTCACGTTATCCGAGAACCAGCATACAAGGTTCTCTTGGGAAGGCCGTTCGATGTCTTAACAAAGAGCCGTACAGATCATGAATGGGGGAATCAGCTCTTGACGCTGACTGACCCGAATACCGACAAGTCTTGGACGGTCCCAACCTACGACCGGGTAAAAGAAGACCCGAGTGAAGAGAAGAAATCTCAACCCCAGCAAGCGAATGTTCAACAAAGAGTTTCGCAACAGGTTTTTCGCAAACCCTCGAGGATCTGACCATGCCAGGTCAAGGAGAGGAACTGGCGTTCATAGTCGGGTTCAATGAGGAACAGGAAATGAGGATAGAGAAAATTTACCAACCAAGAGGTGGGTTGATGACAGCAGAGAAAATTATTGAGGCCTATGTTGTGGCGTCAGAAGATGCAAAGGATATGCAGGAGGACGACGCCGCTGCTGACCTATTCAATGGATATCGAGCTCAAGCCATTGAGGATATAGAGGGAGTCCCACACAAGGTCTTTGCAAACGTCTTGGAGGAACCTGTGAAGCGGTATAAAGGCCTTAGGGATTCCTGGCAAGAAAGGCGAACCTGGCACACAGTAGGCACGGATGTGCGCTGCAGCTGTACACAGGCTATCGAATTTGCTTGTCCAGATCAACCAGATGAAGTAGAAGAATTAGTGTCCGTATTTGCGGGCAAGAAATATAAACCAGTCGGGCTTAAAGTCCGACCCGTTTACACTGAGCTACCAGAACAATACCGAATCCGTAGGGAAATAAAGGGGAATCCGCTGGAGGACTTGCCAGTGTTGAATCCAATGCCGGCGGAATTTGCACCGACAGGGCGATATACACTAGAGCGGAAAGAGGATGTTCAACAAAGACATGCTGAGTTTCTATTGCCGGAAGAAATGAGAGCACTGCATGAACTCATTGGGAATCATGAGCAAGCCTTCGCGTGGAATGATGAGGAGAGGGGAAGCTTCAGGAAGGATTTCTTCCCACCTGTAGAATTTCCGCTGGTTGAACACGAAGCATGGGTGGAGCGTAGCATCCCCATCCCACGCGGCCAACTCGAAGAATTCTGCAAACTCATCAAGAAACGACTTGATGCCGGGGTATACGAACCCTCCAATGCCTCGTACCGCAGCAAGTTTTTCGGGGTATTAAAGAAAGATGGAAAAAGCATTAGATTGGTACACGCTTTGGAACCATTAAATGCGGTCACCATTGCGCATTCAGGGATACCACCGGGCACTGAGGAACTGGCAAATCATTTTGCTGGACGAGCCTGTGGAGGCTGCCTCGACTTATTTTCAGGATATGACCATCGTGACATAGGAGAAAAATCGAGGGACTTCACCACATTTCAAACTCCTTTCGGTGCATTGCGGCTAGTCAAGCTACCACAAGGCTGGACCAATAGTGTTCCTATTTTCCACGACGATGTCACCTATATTTTACAAGATGAAATTCCACACGTAACAATGCCCTACATCGATGATGTGCCAATCCGTGGACCAGGCTCGCGTTATGAGTTGCCGGATGGTAGCTGTGAAACAATACCAGAAAACTCAGGCATCCGTCGTTTTATTTGGGAATATTTCGCGGATTTGAATAGGATAATTCAACGCGTAAAGTACTGTGGAGGCACCTTCTCAGGTGCGAAATCAGTATTCTGTGCAGGAGAATTCTTCGTGGTTGGGCATTTGTGCTCGTTCGAGGGGCGGCGGCCTGACACAGATAGAATTGGTGTGATCCTGAGGTGGCCACCATTAAAAGACGTATTTGAAGTACGCCAATTTCTTGGCACGGTAGGGGTACTGCGTATGTTCATTAAGGACTATGCACTACTCGCCAGGCCAATTCAGAAATTAACTCGCAAAGATGAGGAGTTTGAATGGGGCGATGAACAAGCTTTAGCAATGGAAAGGTTGAAACTGGCGTTGGGAAGCGCACCTTGTCTAAAGCCACTCAACTATGACTGGGACTCAGATATCGTCTTAGCTGTTGACACCTCATGGATGGCAGTTGGAATCCAAGTTTACCAGACAGACCCCAATGATCCTAAGAGGAGGTACTACGCCAAATTCGCGTCAATAACGCTGAATAGAAGAGAGGCAGAATTCTCTCAGCCAAAGAGAGAATTGTATGGGTTGAAGCGAGCGCTGGAGGCCATGCAGTATTGGCTGCTTGGTTGTAGGCGATTGGTAGTCGAGATGGATGCCAAGTATATTCAAGGGATGTTGAATAATCCGGGCATGGGGCCCAACGCAACAATAAACCGTTGGATTGAGCAGATCTTGATGTTCAAATTCAAACTCAAGCATACCAAAGGGGTTAACTTCCCACCAGACGGGCTATCGAGACGGGAATTCCAGCCAGGGGATGAGGAATGGCCAAGAAAAGATGAAGAAGACTTGGAACTCAATGGGCCACCGGGTAAACATGAGGAATGGGATTATTTGGCGAACAGCCCCTGGAAATCGAGGAATTTCAGCATGAAATTGATACCCGTAGCGGCTACCTGCAAGAGAAAGAAAAGCTGCTGACAATATACAAGATTTAACCAAGAATTGAGCCTGGCACGCGCAGATCAACAATTAATGGCAGAATATGTCAAGAAGAGCTATGAGGCCGAGGATTTAATCTTACCAGCATATGTCCAGATCGCCGAAACAGAAGCAGGACTGCTTCCAGATGAGGGGCTGCGCGATGACGAAGGGGCAAGAGAGCCGTATGACGAGGAGCACCGAAGCGCAGGGGCGCGCAACCAGGATGAAAATTTAATCTTGATGATAGAATGGTTGAAGGACACCTTAACCCGCCCTGCGGGATGGAAGATGAACAAAAATATCAACGCTTTGTTCGCTACGCTTCAAGGTTCTTCGTGTCAAGGGAAGGAAAATTATATCGACGAGGCAGGGACTCGCAATGTTTGCTGGTAGTTCGAAAGGAGCATCGGATGTACATGATGCGTGCAGCGCACGATGCACTCGGGCATCGCGGGGGATTTGCTACAACTTCATTACTGGAACAAAGGTTCTGGTGGCCCGACCTCGAAGGCGACGTACGGTGGTACATCAAGACTTGCCACTTATGTCAAAAACGCCAACTAGCAATAATGAGAGCCCCACCGGTCATCTCGGCGACGCCGAGTATCTTCAAGAAAATACATACCGACGTGATGCACATGAGCGAGAAATCAAATGGATGCGGCTATATCGCAGATGCAAGATGCGCGCTGACCAGGTTTCTTGAAGCGCGGGGACTACGCAAACAGACAGCAAAGAATATTGCTTTATTCTTGTTGGAAGACATAATCTGTCGCTGGGGATGTCCAACATGGATAGTCACGGATAATGGGACCCCGTTTATCGCAGCCATGGAATGGCTGAAGGACAAATACAGGATCAGTGGGATAAAAATATCGCCTTACCATTCCCAGTCCAACGGAGTAATCGAGAGAGGCCATTGGGACATACGTCAATCCCTTTACAAAGCAACTGGTGGTAATTTGCATCAGTGGTTTTATTTTCTGCCCCAGGTTTTATGGGCAGACCGAATAACCTCGTCAAGGGATGGGGTGTTCGCCATACTTTGCGGTTTGCGGTGCGCACCCGATCCTGCCACTGGATATCGCAGAGGCAACTTGGATAGCGGAGTACCCGGATCAACTAGTTTCAACGACGAACTTATTGGCCTTCGCGCCCGTGCGCTAGCCAAACATGCTGTCCATGTTGAGGAAATGCGGACCAAAATGGCGGCAATTAAAGCCAAGGGTGCAGAGGACTTTGCGGAGAAATATAAGCATGTTATAAAGGACTACGAATTTCGGCCAGGGGATGTTGTACTTGTGAGGAACACAGTCGATGAAGGGTCTTTGAGTGGTAGAAACCGGGACCGTTGGTGGGACCTTTGGTTGTGGTCAGGAGAACAAGAGGGGATGCTTATATTGTCTGTGAGTTCAATGGGGCGTCTGGCAGAAAAAGATTGGGAAATTCCGGGTCATACCCTATCAACAAAGGCAAAAACTCACCATCGGCCACAAATCAAAGAGCTCATTGATGTGTCACGAGAGACATTGGACGAGCTGGAGAACGAGCCAGAACCTTATCAAGGCAAGGACTTGCAATTTGATAAGGTCCGACTTCAACCAAGCGACTCGGGAATTGAAGGATGACCAGGAGAGACGTCAATAGGGGAAGGAGGATGAGTAAATACAGCAGGATCCACTTGAAAGGAGAAAGAAAATCACACAATAGCAAATACAAGAAGCGCTCAGCGCTCAAGAATAAATATTGGGTATATGACGACAAGAAAGATAACAATGAGAAAATAAATAGTGTGGGGAAGAAACACCGAGACTAGTCAATAGGCTCGCGCAGGGGACAAAGTGCGACGAGATGATCGGCCGCAGTACAATAATAACAGCATTTAACTTTCCTAAAATTAAAAAGAGTCAGCTTGGGAAGAGGGCTGGTCTAGGAGGAAACACACTTGTGGGATGACCGATGGTTTGCACGGTTCGGATTGGCGGAGGGATTGGAGCTGCCAGAATAATTCTTTCTGGGCGCGAGAGAGCCGGTGAATCTCGGCCTGGACTGCAGCCAATCGTCCACGTAATTGGGCCTCAGAAAAGGAAGTGGGGGTCCAAACGGGCGTGGAACCAGCCGCAGGGTATTGCATTGGACGACTGGGACGGGCGTAGGGGAGTTGCGCTGCAAGGGACGAATTAATAAATCAAAGGAGGAGGTTGAAATGAGGACACACCTGATTGGGAGTGGTCGTTCTCCCCCTCTTCCACCCGCCGCCTTTTACAGGGAGTTTGTGTTGGCCCAGAGTGAAGTCCGGCACGAGGTCCGGTAGGGATGGGCTTGGTGACAGCGGTGAGTGTGGCTGAAAAGAGTGCGGGTTGAAGAATAAAATAAAGGGACATGAGAACGAGCACGTACAGGGGTGTGCGGGAATGTGTTCAGCGACATTCTGCCCAAACGAGCTCCAAGTTCATTAAGAGGAGGCAAGAGACCAGCTAGACGCACTATGAGTAATGTAAAGACATGATTAACGTGGAACAGAATAGGCTTACCCTGAGGACCGGGCGGAGTATTGGTCAGGTCAACCGTGATAGGGCTCGAGGGAGGATTCTGGTTGGATTCTTATAAAGGAAGGAACATAAAATGGCGAGAAGACACGCACCTTGGGAACGGGCGGGGGCTCGTCAGGATCAGACTCGTCACTACTAGACGGGATAGACACCGCGTCATCATCAGGAGGAGATGGTGTCTTGAATATGAAATGAGATGATGAAGGATATAGGATAAAAAGCATCAAACGAACCTTCTTGTCAATATTAGCAGCATACTCAAGAGCGGCATGGCGTTCAAGACGCGCAGCAACCCCTTTGGCAGCATGAACACGGTCGGCATTGGCGCGCCTGCGCTCCCGCAACACCTGCCTCTTGCGAATAATTTCTCCAGCGAAATCTTGGATTGAGATGAAGGCATCGCTGAAAGGAGTGCCGAGACGTGCATTGTTGGCGTGCATCATCGAACGAATAGTGAAAACGCATTCGCCGAGCTCGGGGACCAGCGCAAAAGAGGCAACTTGGGGGTGGAATTGAAGCTGCGGCAAAAACAAATTAATCGGAAACGAAGAGAGTAGAAATTCCCTTACCACAGTGTTCGCCGATTCGACAAGAAAGGTGTCCTGATCAACAGGATCATCGTACTTGGTGGCTCGGATAGTCTTGAACATCTTGCGGACTGCTTCTTCACTGGCCTTGGAAAGGGAGCCGGGGATAGGGGAAACCATGGTAGAAAAATCTGTGACTGAACCAGCAGTCAAGAAAAGGGAGGAACGAAAAGAGGAAAAGACTGAGGAATGCCGATGAACTGGGGCATCTTTTATAGCAGAATCAACTGGGACAGTTGAATGCTATGAAAAGGGGAGGAACAATGAAAATATAACAAGGACACGTAGCTACAATGAAGAATTTCGAGTTTCGCAACGTGGCGCATAGTTGAAATGAAACGCAAAGGCATTGAAACAGAACCCCTGAAGACAACTGGACGTCAACCACGAACAATGCAAGGAAAGAAAACACGTACCAAGCAGCCTGAAACGAGGCAGAATCGACACAGTGGCCACCAAACAATAAGGACAATGAGCACGGCTCGGGACATGGAAGTGTTTCAAGTTTTTGATGGGCAGAAACTTTGTTTTACGACCAAACACATGGGCGTTGAGCAGGAAACAGCGTAGGGACGAAAAGTTTGCACCAAAAAGAACCCCGAGGGTGATATATTCAAGAAAACGTACACCAAGAAATTACACAAAGTCGAAAAATTACATTGTTAAATAAATATCAAGAAAGACCGGCGCGCGCACGGATGCAACTAGGACATCATAGAAAGGAAGAGCGACTGGACACGCTCCGCAACGACTTGCAGGACGAGCGGGTGGACTTGGGTCTCCGCGCCGAGGGAGAGAAAACGGAGGAGGAGCGTGGGGTCTGCGGAAGCGGCGGCAAGCGAGTGATAACCGCGGACGGCGATGTCACGGGTCGCATGGGAATTAACCTAGAGGCGTGGTGAGGAAGGAACAAAGGATAAAGAATAAAGATGCACGCACCAGGAACTGAGAGATAGCACCCTGGGCGCTGCTATAAAACCAAGATGTCACGCGCTCGAACTCGCGATCTGAAATACGGAAAGAGATCAGCAAGTGTCAAGAAAAATTAAACAAAGCATCGCACCGAAAAGCGAGGGAGCGAGGCAGTTGTTTTTGACTGATTTCACAAGCTTGTCACGTTCGTCAAGGAGGTATAAGTCACGGCAGCGCTGGAGGTTCTCGATGAACCAAAATGGATCGGTCCAGTTACAATCCGGGATGCCGAGGACAGAGCAAGGAGGGCATGGGATGCCAGCCTCGGTGAAGGAGCAAGCGACACCCATCTCGGCGCAGTTAGCGCATTTAGGAACAGCCTAAAAGAGAAGCAAGAAAAATTAAGCAAGGGCTGATAGGCGAGAAAATATAGGGCACGTACCATGGGGTGATACTGAACTAGCCTCATGACCCTTCCATCATCAACACCGAGCGGCGAATCGGATACGTGAGGCAACTGGCGATGTCCATGGGCGTCACGAGTAACAATGAGGGGGTCGTTAACTGGAGGCACCACTGGGAGAATGAATCCTTCGGGTGTGGACCTCGCGGAGCGAGAAGCGGGCGTGGGAGGCAGAGGTGCTTGGTGGGGGTGATCAAAGAATGAGCGGCTGGAGTCGGCGGAGTTGTCAGATGAAGAAGAGGGCATAACGGAAGATGGTAGGAATATACACAAAAGGGGGTAGATAAAAGGGATTCAAGTCGAGGGAATTGGCGCAGAATAAGCAATTAGCGGCGGCGGCGGCGGCATTTTATGCGAAGCGGACCGTGGCTGTGCAAAAGACAATGCCTGTCAGACTAAAGAATGGGTGGAGCGGGAATAATGCCTCGCACACGTACGGAGAAACAGAATAAAGAATGGGAAATGGGCGGCAGGAATTCCGGCAGAAAAGGACTATGAGCGACATGTCAAAAGCTTTGTTTGGGGCCTGTACGAAGGCAAAACATACCATGGAGTCAAAACATGGCATGTACAAAGCAGGTGGCGGCCAAGAAAGTCGTAGAGGTGCGGAACATTGAGGAATGGACCAGTGACGAGGAGTCAGCTAGTGTCGCGACGCGAAGTCAACGGCAGCACAAACGCGAAGTCTGCGCAAGTCGGACTTGAAGACCAAATGAGGGGAGTGAACTACCACGTCGCTGGGCTTGCCAGCAAGGTGGTGGCCGGAAGCAAAGGGGAAAAAGGGTGGGAACAAAACCTACGGGACGGCTCTGAAGGATGCCCTTTCGAAGACGTCGGCATGTCAAGATCAATCACGGAGATTTACGAAACGGAGACTTCCGTGATTGCACATCAAGGCAATCGAACAAATTATTCGGTCGACTGGGGACAGTCGAGAGCTATGAAAAGGGGAGATAACATGCGGGGTAATTTTGCACTAGCAAATTCACCTGAAAACTGCGAATAATATACAAATGCGGCGGAGAACTACAAGTAAACGGGACTTACCAAGGAATCGGTAACTCCCGTGCCTCGAGGCTCGCAAGGCGGATACGGGCTCGGCTACTTGGCGACAAGTTGACATGACTACATAAAAGCACAATGACACTGGACGCCGCTCACCTGTGCACAAAAGAACAGTTGGACGGTGGCGTACGCGGCGATCAAAATCTGTCAAAAGCGGTCACGTGATCACGTGGCTTCTCGTGAATTTGGAGTCGAACACGTCCCCAACGCGACGGTAGATGGGTTTCGACATGTGTTGGCGTGTCAACGGATAGCCCGTAACCAAAGGAAGTCTCGTACTGCCTTATAACCAAGGAAATAGCTATGGAAACATGGTGGTTCCTCAATATTGGCAAGACTATTGCTATGGTACAAAGGATACGTGCCCAGACTAGGGGCGTAGCTTAGATACGGGACACTTTTGGTGCATGGTTTACAGTAGTTGCATTATATTTGGATAGTACAAATAGTAGAGGTATAAAAGAGGCACGAAAATGTACTAGAAAGAATAATATATACCTCGCCCAGGCTACCACCTGTGTTTTCTCTCTCACTCACTCGCTTGATTTGAACGGAACGGATACGGGACTCTACGGGATTGTTAACGGGATTTTATAACGGAACGGAACGGACTTACGGAACAGTTTTGGTTGGAATAAAAGTTGGAGTTGAAGGTACTACCGGGACACATTGACGAAGAACATAAGCTATTAGATTATAAAAGACCACACACCTTTTTCCTTATCCCAAATTCGCACTCGTGGTTTCCTGCCACGCGAACCCCCGAACACAACATAAAGCTTTTGGAGTTGGTTTTGTTTTGTTGAACCTTTGGATAAAGGTTTCACTTGCCTTCCAATTTCAATCCTTTCAGCGTAGTAGACGCCGTGACAGCACAGAAGTATCTAGAGGACAGTCAGTGGATTGCCAAGGGTGCCACCATGACAAAGATGGATCTTGGCACAATGCTTTGGCACAATGCTAATGAAGACAATGCTGCTCATGCAAGTGCTGCAGAAGGCTATGTGGCCCACGATTAGAGCCATTGGGTTCCTTGTTCATCAGGAAAACCCCCCACAGGAATTTTTGACTATTTCTCCGAGAATTACCGGAAAATAGCTGGAGTTTCATGAATGATCAGAATTTTTGCAAAATATGTTACCCCAGGCAAAAATATCTAAATTTTCCGTACTTTTGGACAAATTTCAGCCCAGGTTGCGCGTAAACTTTGATAGATATTGCCAGAATTATTTGATATATATCTTCATTACATTCACTCAGAACACTGCAGGAAGCGCAAGTAAATCCAATTTTGGTATCAAAACAACGTAGACGGTACGACGAAAAAGAGATCCCAAGTATCAATCAATCACTATCAATAGCAAGCGAGATCACGTTGTTAGCTGAGCCAGATGTCGTCGACGGGCCAGAAGGTGATTTGCTAGGGCGCGAAAGATTAGCTTGTACTTGCAAATATAGGCTCAAGACGTACGCCACCGCCAAGTACAGATCGTGCATCAGCTTGTTAAAAATCTTCGGTGACTTGGTGCGTTGTTCTTCCATGACGGCGAGGAGACTTTGGTAGGTACTTTCAAGACGCCCCTGGCTGAATTCGGGGGCAGGAATGTAAACACCGGTTTGCCAGGTTTGAAGAGCGGTGTACGCCTAGGTCCGGAAATATAGATTAGTGGAATAATGACATTGAGATTGTGTACACATGTTTGCACCAGCCAAGCATATCATCGAGTCCGGAAGTATTACCTCGCTTGGACGGTCCTTCTGTTTGGACTTGAGGTCGTTCACGTGCTTGAAGCCGAGCGCCTTGTGACTACTCCACCAGGTTTCGCGAATGAGCTCGATGATTATCGGGGCAAAAAATGGTTTATCTGTCACAAAAACCTTGCGCACATGGGTCAGTCGTCATATATTACGCCATATGTAGCACAGACGAACCTTGAGGATCTTCGGTGGCAGCCTGGGAACAGCAGCGCCATCGCCGATGACAGTGTCAGCACCAAGGTTGGCGGTGTCGATGACAGGTGCGGATGATTCAGCTGTGTAAGGAAGTATGTATCGCTGGTCAGCGAACAGCTGCTTCACAATGGACTTGATCTGCGATGAAGTGATACTGGCTTTGTTGAGCTCGTAAAGAGTTGCGACCTTGGAGGTGGCGGCATTGCGGAGGTTATTCCTGATGTTGCCAACGCGAGTCAAGACCTTGGAAATAAATTAGCAGGCCCAGAGACAGCACGGTGCGACGTACAATATGGGCTAGACATTGACAGAATTTCATATCCGCCTCTCGATGTGCACAGTGCCAGCTTTTTTCTTGGCAACACGACGAATGAGTCTTGACATGAACGCGTCCCGAGCTGGCATCGCCTGATATCCGTCCTTGTAAGCGAGCTCGTAAGTGGCCAGCGTTATACAGTCCGTGAGTATGGTCTTGAGCAAAGGGGTCTGCTCGAGGAGGCCCCGGGAAGCTCCTGCCAAGGATTGTCCAAACCGTACTAAAATTTGCTGCCGATGTTTGATTGCCGAGATTTTTCTGAAGAAGCGAAAAGTTGCGCAAAGGGCCCTACTACATCCTCCAAGTTTCAAAAGTCCGGTAGCTTCAGCCATCATCGAGATATCAGCTATTTTTTTTTTTTTCTCGGTGAACAGGCCGTCAAAAAGCCTATCAATCCATCAATGATCCCATCAATATGCGATTTCCCAGCTCGCTGTGGGGTCCCCCTGCATAAAAATTACATAGGCCTGTAGCTACAGTTCATCGCTACCATCCTCGACGTAGGGGCACAATAACTGCACAATCGATCAAACGAAGTTAAGCTTTTAATCGGACAAGGCTTTGGTGATGCTTCCTGGGGCCTGCTCGAGGAGCTTGATTCCACCACCGGTGTTGGGATACACAATGCGCGCAGAGGGGTCCCAGTCAGACTCGGACAACACTTTCAGCTTGACAGTTGAGTGTGCATGAACAACTCTCGACGTGCCGAGTTTTGGTTGCTGCATGCAGCATCTTCTTCCTCGTCATCCGAGTTGACAGCGACGCGAGAAAGGTACCCTGTCACGATGTCACAAGTCACACCAGTGCTCCAAGATCATGGACGTACTTCTGGATTTGGACTTCACGGTGTCTGGCTTTGGATCAGCTTTGGGTGCTCTCTTCGCAGGCGGCTTTCTGGTTGGGACTGCGTCAACTTGCATTTTGTCATCATCTGGTCTAGGCTGTTAGTATACGTTCAAAGAAACATCGGCGGCATACCTGAGCATTGAGCAGCCTTGGCCTTTTTGGATTTTAGCGGACCGGCGGATTCGGTGTTCGAGACTGTTCTTTTGTGACCCATGCTCCAGACTGTGTGCATGTCAGCTGTGTTTCGACTGAAGGTAGGTGTACTGACTTTTTTTTTCAAGAGCATCTTTTTTTGACTGCCGCCCACTGCTCCTTTCTGAAGGGTGACAGGTAAGGAAAGCAGTCAAATGGATCGATACGGATCTTGCTTACCAGTCTCAGCAACGAGCTTCTGTGCGGCAGCCTCCTCCTCAGCTCAACTGCAGGCACGAGTGTCTCACGACTTCTGTGCTGCCGTCTTGAGCTGGTCCTCGTCGTCAGAGGTGTCCGAGAGGTCTGTTTCTGCCATGAAGAATGAGAGAAATAAGGGAATGTGGATGTAGGACGAGGGATAGGACATGGGGAGAAGATGGGAGAGGGAGAAGATGCGTTGTTTGGGTAATGTTTCAAGTTTTTCGCTCGTGATTTGTTTGCGCTGCCGCTTACACTGTATCTTTGGAGGCCGCGCTGACGCGTTGATGATCAAGGGCTGTCGCCATGGATTCCCGTTTGCTCGGTGTGCTTCTTAGCACATGCAAATATTACTTTTCTTCCTTTCGCACTATGCCTAGCTGCCTGGGATGCGGCGTAAATTTCTCCGGCCGTGCAAACGGTGGCCACCTATCGAAGACAACAAACCCTGCTTGTATTCAAGCTCACGGGGTTGCATTTCTATCTGACGACGACGACGACGACGCAGATTTTGGACCGGAATTGTCAGGTGAATTTCCTACCGGAGGCGGCTCCTTTGCAGGGGATTTCTTTGGAACCAATTATGATGCCGCAGATCTTGGCTATGAACCTGAGTATGATTCGGATAATGATGACTCTCAGCCCGACGTGGATTCGGATGAAGACGAGGTGGATCATGATCCCACTGCGCAGGACCATGCGGTGGCATACGAAGCCCGAGCTGCCGATGGATGGGAGCCACCTTGTCCTTCGGGGGCTGCTGATGAAGATGCTGACATGGAGGATCCAGCTGCCCCGGGTGGCGAGCCCGAACTGCCGCCACGCACACGGGAGCAGCGAATGATTGCGGAGGACTGTTTCCACGAGAAACCCGTGATTGAGAAATTCCCTGGTGGGCATGTGGGACAACCCATGTCCAACGAGTCCATAGCGTCTGCAGAACAGCAATACAGCGATAAATTGGGGGCCACTGGGAATATTTATGCTCCATTCGGCTCGAAAATGGACTGGGAGGTAGCACGATGGGCTAAATTGCGCGGATCTGGATCCACAGCATTCACAGATCTTTTAAAAATTGAAGGGGTACGTAGCTGCAGTATCGTAGTGTGCATACAGTACAACATTAATTCCCGTTTCAGGTTCGCGAAGCATTGGGGCTTTCTTACGGGAACTCTGTCTAGCTGAATACAATCATCGACGGAAAGTTGCCTGGGCATCCGAAGTTCACGGGGACAGAGGTCGTCGTTGGTGGCGAGGCCTTCGAGCTGTACTCGCGTAATATTATTGAATGTGTTCGGGCGTTATTTGGGGACACAGATTTTGCGCCATATCTCTTCGTGGTCCCTGAGCGACATTATGCAGACCAGGATAAGACGATCCGACTCTACCATAACATGCATACAGGAAAATGGTGGTGGAGCACGCAGGTAAAAGCTATTCTATTGGCGAGAAGATGTGATGCTAATTATTCTATAGAAGCAGGTCAAAGCCAACAATCCAGGCGCCACAATAATTCCCATTCTTCTCTCCTCAGACAAGACTCAGCTCACCATGTTTGGGAACAAGACGGCATATCCTGTTTATATGACCATCGGAAACATTCCGAAGGAAATACGGCGCAAACCTTCGCGTCACGTGTATATTCTGCTTGCTAGTCTCCCACAGTCAGACTCAATATAAACTAAAATTAAGATAGTCGAAATTTTTTAGTTTATATTGAGTCTGATTCAAGTGTTGAGGGTCGATCCGTAGCTCTGTTCTCGTGACAGACACGTGATGTTCCCACGGTATCTCCTCCCTAGAACTTCTGCTGAAAATTTGAATTTTAGTGCCATAGCCTGAGATAAACTTTATTTGTTGGTCAACAGGCTTGAAACAACAATTAACGATGAAAACATGGTTCAACTGCAATCGAAAACCCGTGGGAACTGCACGTGAAGGCACGTGTTGATCACGCTTTGCACAGCTACGTACCGCCACCCGACACTTGACACAGACTATCTGCTTGCATACCTTCCAACTTCTCGCCTCGGCCATATAAAAAATAAAGCAGCACGTCGCCGGACATTGGCCAACCTCTTTCACACGTGCCTGTCATTTATAACAGCTCCCTTGCGCGATGCTGGAGTCACCGGAATTTCTATTGCCAGCGGAGATGGTGTCCTGTGCTGTGGCCATCCTATTGTGGCATGCTACATCGGGGATTATCCCGAGCAATTGTTGGTCACCTGCGTCAAGACGGGGTGGTGCCCGAGCAGCGGGGTTGAGCACGAAAATCTCGGTGATGGAGACTTGAAGTGTCTGCTCCGAAATCTAGACAAAATCTTAGACGCTCTGGACAAGCTTGACCAGGGCGGTACCATGTATGCTCAGGCATGCCAAGATGTGGGAATTAAACCTGTCGTCCATCCCTTCTGGCAGGATCTTCCTTACACCAACATCTTCCTCTCCATCACGTCCGACGTTTTGCATCAGCTCTACCAAGGGATAATCAAGCACTTGATAGAATGGCTCAAGGAGGCATGCGGGGAGGCAGAACTTGATGCGTGCTGTCGTCGCCTTCCCCCGAATCACAATATTCGCCTTTTTATGAAAGGGATTTCGAATCTCAATCGCGTAACAGGTCAGGAGCATGACCAGATATCCCGCTTCCTCCTCGGCATTATCATTGACGTGAAGCTTCCTGGGGGGCTTTCCTCTGTTCAACTTGTGCAGGCGGTGCAGGGTATCCTTGATTTCATGTACTTGGCGCAATATCCGATGCATACAACTGTAACCCTGGAGCGCCTCGAGGATGCACGAATGCGGTTTCATCGAAACAAGGCCATCTTCGTGGAGCTTGGGATTCGGGAAGACTTTAACCTGCCGAAACTCCATTCGTGCGAGCACTACGTCCCAAATATTAAGCTCTTCAGCACCTCCAATAACTACAACACCGAATACACAGAACAGCTTCATATCGATCTCGCCAAGGATGCCTACCGTTCCACCAATCGCAAAGATGAGTTCTCTCAAATGACCCTTTGGCTCGAGCGTAAGGAGAAAATCCAACGGCACGACAAGTTCATCGAGTGGAAACAGAGCAACTGCCTTCCTCCACCAGTCATCGAGAACCTCCATCCCGGAATGATCTACGAGCGCAAACTCACCATGCCCAAGCATCCAACGCGCAAAGCCGTAAAGTTCACAACCCTAGAGACCGAATACGGAGCCCCCTTCTTTCGCGATGCCCTCTCCCGTTATATTGTGCAACTCAACGATCCGACTCTTACGGCCGCCGAGATTGAGCACGAGGCCGCTAGCTTCGATGTCCCATTTAATTCTTTGCCGGTATTCCATAGGATTAAATTCAGCACATCCGACCCGTATGCAAACAATGGGCCGACCGACTCAATTGTGGATTCCATCCACGTTCAGCCCTCTAAAACATTGAAGAATGGGGATCCTGTTCCAGCGCGGTTTGATACCACACTGATGTTATATCCCGAGTCAAGGTCAGATGATCGGATGCCGGCCGGTCGTTTGGAAGCCGGTTACCGGAAGAAAGTACCAGACGATTACAGGATGACCGGTCAGCCTAGGGAAGACGCAAGCACCACAAGAGTGACGTATAGGGTGAGCGTTGCTATCTGGCCAATCGAGCGGAGAGGATAAGAGATAGACGTCCGGATGAAGTCCGGACGAGACGACTCAAGGAGCCAAGCAAAGGATAGGAGGCTAAGCACGTTAATTATCAAACTGAAGAATACAGCATAGTACATAGGGCTTAAATACGTAGACATACATGTCACTACTATAAGTAGTAATGTCAAAGCAAAGTCCAAATTAGGAGACAGAAGTTCGAGTCGGACAAAGCGACATCTAAAACTGGAAGTTGGAATCATGTGGACATACGGATAAACGGGAAACGCTCAGTAATCCTTCATTGCGTAAAAACCCGTTCCGAGCAGCAACCGGTTGGACCAGTTGCTGGAAACCGGAAGAGCGGCCGGTCGAGTCTGGCTGATGGCTGGGTGTATGTGCACAGATATAACAACTGATCAATATGGGCACTGGCGGGAAAGTTGGTGTTGCAGGTATGTTTGACCCAGACTCGGAGCGTGTCAGGTAGCACAGCACCAGCTGATTATATTTGTTCAGGATACCGGATTTCACAAGTGAAAATGGTCTTCACTCTTCCACCTCATTTGGCAAAACGGTCTTCCCGCTGGCTCTTGTTCCGCCAAAGTATTTGGCGTATGTTGAGTGGTTTTCATCATTCAAGCCTCAGCCAGAGCCACATCACTTGATGTACAAGGTGTCCTGGACAATCAAAAATGGCGACCGGCTCACAAGTATAATTCCAGTGAACAATATTCAACTCAGTATCCATCTTCTCCCCAAATTTGGTCCAGTCGCCCCTCCAGATTGGAAGTCTCATAATGTACTGGACAAGTGCCCGGTATTCTTTGCCAATCCATGGCCTGACCACCATAGTTACGCAACTCTGTACTAGTCGAGTTCTACTTAGTGTACTGCAGATTTTGTCTCTGGGGTTGGACTCAAAACCGTACCCAAAAAAATGGCACAACTTTCACGAAAATTTCACAAGTAATATGTGTCGGCTTTTCAAATGTGCCGCATTCAAGCAAAGTGTTCGCAAATTCTGCGCAAGGTTCTGAGAAAGTCAGGAAAAGTAGCTGAAATTCTCGAAAAAATTTGCGGGGTAAAATAGTTTCAGAAAAAGTTACAAAAAATTGCAAAGGAGGTTTTCCCTGATGTTGAGGTGCTGGAGGACGACATGCCCCAGCAAATCACAGATGCATGCCGAGTGGCGCTGGGCAAGGCCATTGACGCCCCATTCAAGGAGATGCATTCTGCGCACGAAGGACTATGTGATGCCGTGAAGGACATGAAAGGTGAGTCAACAGTTCTAAGGGAGGAGTTAGGCGAGTCTCAGAAGGGGATAGAGGTGTTGGAGGCGCAAGTGCACGAGTTGAAGAAAGTGGTCGAGGCCGTGGGGAAAGCCGCTGCAGAAGGGACGGCGACAATGACTCCACGCATGTATGCAGTGGTGATGGCGACCACGGTACTGTCTGCGGATCAGGTGGCACTACTCACCAGGTGGGCAAGGATGCAGCACCAGATAATGCTCGACAAGGCAGATGATGTGACAGCGGACAGTCTAAGCCAGCTCAGCGAGCTGGAGCTGAAGGAGAAGGCCACTATGGCGCTCACCCTCATGGTGGAGGAATAGAGGTCCTGGACCCTAAAAACCCGAACCCCAGCCTGCGGGTTTACGTGTCACTCAGGGGTCATTGGCTAGCCCGGGCCGACCATGATGCGAGCCTCGGCACCTCACGGCACGAGGTATTAGGTGAGAATCTCAGTGTTCCAGGTGAGTTCTGACTTCATAGGAGTCCTGTGCATAGTTTTTCACCCCCAAAGCCCACTTTATTCATTGTTTTACAGCCACTTTGTACTGTGTGCCTATATTACCCACGGGTTTGGGTCGAGAAAACTGCTGACCTGCGGCCCGGACCCAGCCAACCCGACCTGCAAACCCGTTGGGTTTACCCGAACCTGTGTCCTTCCCTAGTCAGATGGGGGGCAGACGAGAGTACCGGACCTGAGGAGGATGAGAGGAGGAAGGGAGGAGATGGCCTCACAGTGAGTGGATTGTGGAGGAGTTCTACCCGACACGTTGAAATGGCGCACTTGCGTGCAACAGTGAAATCCAATATCAAAAAGAGCAAGACAACGTCTGCTCAATTTAACACCAAATAAAACACTGACTACTACTCAATAATGCGCGTGTGTATGTGTTCAGGGAAGTAGGATTTAAAAACCCTTCAACCTTAAGAACAAGTGGTTGTAATTGACTTTATGGTTGTCAAACCGTTGGAATAACCGTAGTTAATTTAAACAACCCCCAAGTTGTAGTGGCAATGGAATAGAACCCACAAGACTGATAAGTCTTGCTGAACTAAATAGCTGGTGAGGCTAAAGACTCAAAAAAGAGCTTTGTGCCAACAAGGGGGGTGATAATTCACTGTCTATCTAGTACATTTGGAGGAGCTTTATAGTGTTACTGGCTACTGCGGGTTACAAACAATATAATAATTTAGCGGAGAGAGAATGAACATTTGTAAGTGCCCAGATAAATAGAATAGAACATCCCTACTGCCCAGCTTTAGAGAACAGAGCATTCAGCCTGCTCAGATCTTGGGATTTAACCATCCGAGCAGCTTTAAAGCACTATTTCTAAGCCAGTTCTCCCTACCAAGCCCATCATTAAGTGGCATGTACTCAACAATAGACCAATCAACCTTACAAACCTTCCTACAGACTGTATTGTCATTTTCCTACGCGAAGACTAAGTGTGCATCGCGCCATTAGTCCTCTTAATCATCCATTTACAGGTGTGTTGTTCTTTGTTTGTTCCCTCCTTCAAGACGCGCTGGGGCACATGACCACTTCAGGGCTGGGCTTTCCAGTCCCAGTGTGCGTACATAGTTCAACCCTTGGTTCAACAGACTTCAATGGCAGTTTAACTGATTCCTTCAATAACTCCCTTGGTTACCTGGCATCCATATTGACACTGAACTTGCTACACGGGTTCCCTGCAGCTTGTCGGGTGAGTCCTATAGCTAACTGATTAAACTCCAGAATAATACTAGTTACTCTGTTAAGAGTACTGATAGAATCCTTTCATTCAATATTGTTTAGAGCTAGTTTTCAATGCTTCATAGGTTTAATACTCAGTCTCGGGACAAGACTAGTACCCTCTGTGTCTTACTTCAATTAGATTGCTCTAATGTAACTTTGTAAAATCAAAGAATTTAGGCGTGTTCAAAACCACGCCTTATCAACGTGGACCAGGCGCTACCGACCCACTGGCAGATACCATCTACCTGGAACCCCTCTATGAGTATGAGTATGAGTCGCTGACGGAGGCGCAGCTACACCAGGTTATCGCAAAAATGAAGCCCTGGAAGGCCACCCGCAGCAAGACCTTCCCGAATTGTGTCTACAAGTACAATGCAGCACCCTTGGTCCCTCGACTACAGAAAATATTTCAGGCATTAGACATTTATCAGCACAAGCCAGTGGACTGGAAACGACTGAGACCATTGTAGGCAGGAAACCAGGGAAACCCAATTACACAGCGGTAGGTGCACACCGCCCGCTGATCTTATCTCACGGACATGCACAGCTGCAGAATGGCGGGAAGAATCTGCAGTTGGCGACAAATGCAGAGTATTTCAAGATGCTGCCGAATAACTATTGGGGAGGGAGACCTGGGAGAACGGGGGTGGACATGGTATAGGGGTTGGTGAAGAGAGTCAAGGATGCGTGGCATGGAAAGAAGGTAGAGACATTGCTTCTCCAGGACATCAAGGGGGCATTCCCGAGTGCAATGTTGTTAAGGATCCCCAGGGGTAAAGGTATACCTCCCAAGGTCAGAGGTAAGGTACAAGGAGGTAGGGGTAGAGGTCAAGACATTTTGAAACCTCCCAAACCTTTGGCATACCTTGACAGGTCTGGAGGTACCAAAAGGTATGGCCAATCTGGGGTCCCAGCTTACTTTTTGGAGGTTGAAATGCAAATTTTCTGGTTATGGAGCAACCTCAGATTATATATTTGTGATTGATTTGTCATAGCACCTAGTATCCTTTCAATTTGTACAGTTGTCAAACCATGTGACCTTTTGTTGAGGTCAGTAAGCCTTTTGGTTTAAGCCAATTAACTTCTCAGTACATTAGAGTCTCAAAAGAGATTTGTTTAGACTGCAAACAGCAAAGTAAATGTTTCTGATGAATATCAATCAACATTTATGCAAGAATGGCTGAGGACCTTTCAAGGTAGACCTCTGAAGGTTGGGAGGCAGGTATTAGAGGTATACCTCCAAGGTTTGGGAGGTAAGGTAGAGGTATACCTCCTAGAGGTCAGAGGTTTTGGAGGTAGAGGTAGAGGTTAGCACCACCGTACCTCTACCTTTACCCCTGGGGAACCTTAAATGTTGTCAAGGGTGGTGCACAACATGCAGATGGTGGGGGTGCTGAGGGAGCATACAGAGTGGATGATGCAGCGCTTTTTGGGCAGAATGATGCAACTGGTGTTTGACAACTACACTTCTGACCCCTTCCCTATTGTCGATGGTCTAGACCAAGGTGACCCCCAATCAGTCAACCTCTATGAGTTCTTGAACGCTCCTCTCGCGTGTTTAGACAAGGGGCACGACAACATCTACTTGGGCATTTACATTGACGACTACCATGTGTCAGCGATAGGGAGGACACTCTGAGAAACCACCAAGGCGATCCAAGACTTTGTGGAAGCCGAGGATGGCCCGGATGACTGGGTGAAGACTCACAACAGCACGTTTGGCACAGCAAAAGACCAATTTTGCCACTTCTCGCAGCAAACGGCAGGTACAGAACCTGCTCACAGGACGGCTCAAGTGGGTGAAGGAGGAGCGCCTGTGTCTAGTGCTGAATGGGGTGATGGTGAGGCCACTCAAGGTGGTGAAGTTGGTGGGTGTATGGCTTGATGAGAACTTGATGTTCAAAGAACAGGCAGTGGCAGCAGTAGGGAAAGGATACCAATGGCTGGTGAATTTCCGCTGGATAGCACGAGTCTCCAGGGGTGTGGGACTGGTGTATGTCCGCCGGCTATACCTAGCAAACTGCGTGCTGAGGATGTTGTACAGGGCAGAGGTGTGGCTGGCTTTGACAAGCCAGCGCGAGAAGGGTATCAATAGAAGAGGTGATGGAAGGGTGGCTATGAAGAAACTAGGTTCCATTCAGCTCAAGGCAGCGAGGCTGATAGTTGGAGGTATGGCCTCCTCACTGGGTGACTTACTAGATGCACATGTGGACCTCCCCCCCATACATCTCACCATCGACCGATTACTCAAGAAAGCTGCGGTGCGGTATGTGACGCTGCTGAAGATGCATCCCCTTCACACACAGATTGCCAATGTTGCACGCTATGGACACGTGAAGAAGCACCCTTCCCCCCTACACTTCCTAATGATGGAGTATAAGGACATGTGACAGGGGAAAGTTGAGACAATCAGGCCAGTACGAAGAAAGGCAGGTTGGAAGGCACCAGTGGAGGTGCATGTGGCCGCCTCGAAAGAGGAGGCTAAGAAGTGGGTGCTGGCTGAGACATTGTAGGTGCAGCTGTTCTCGGTCGGCTCACTCATTGACAGTAAGGTCGGGGCGGCGGCAGTTCTGATGGTGGATGGGGTGGTGAAGAGACAGAAGGGAGTATGCCTTGGTTCGAAGAGGAGATATGGGGTGTATGAGGCGGAAGGGATGGGTGAGGTACTGGTGCTAGAGTGTTTGAAGGAGGAACAGGATACGGACATACGTGGCACCATACCTTTGGGGATCGACAACACCTCGGCACTGTACGTGATGACGGATGCAAAGATGGGTGTGGGACGCTACATCTGGGATTACTTCCACACTGCGCGAGACAAGGGCTACTCACCCAGACTTCGCACTTTGACTCGATTGGACTCCTGGGCACATAGACATACCTGGGAACGAGGCGGCCGACGAGGCAGCCAAGTGCGCAGCACTGGAAGGCTCTTTCAGTGCAACTACGGTCGCAAAGAGATTTCCCTACAGCAAGTCGGCCTTGGTGCTGACACATGCTCAACTCCTACAGGACATGGCCAAGAAGGAGTTCAAGAGAACACCGAGGTACCAGCAGATTAAGGACGTTGATGACAGCATACCATTGGCTGGATTCCGGAGACTCACCACCAACCTCCCTCGGAAACACACCTCACTGCTATTCCAGCTCCACTCTCACCACATCCCCCTTGCGGGTCACTTACATCGACTGAAGAAATCCCCGTCCCCCAACTGCCCGTGCTGTGAGATGGCCGACGAAACCGTTGCACACTTCCTCTTTTTCTGTCCTGCACATGACGAGGCCAGACAAGCAATGTACGCCAACAGTGTTAAGAATCAGTACTCGAAACACCTTCTCAACAACCCCGATCACCTCCCTGCCCTTTTTGCCTACATCCAGCGCATGCACCACTTCCACTCCGTCTTTGGTGACTTCAAACCTGTCGAACCACTCACCAAGAAGTAGATTTATTTTATGCACTAGACTCCTAGGATACAGTTCCCCCCCCACGTTCCTGTTACCCCATTATGACATCCTACTCACGACCTTACACGACCCCTCATCTCTTTACTGGTTTGCCCAGGCCGCGGAAGTTCTGCTTGGTGTGTCGCCCCATCACGGCGCACAAAGTTTCTAGACTGCAAGATCACCCATACATATTAGGACACAGAATCAGTTACAAGTACTAGCTAGAATTATATCTACCATATGTCTTAGACATAAAGGATATAAAACATGGATTCCAAAAAAAAAAAAAAAAAAAAAATTGGTTTCACTCCAGAGCACTACAAGCCCTACAGCAAAAATCAGGGTTTGCTGATGTGGCCCGACCCAGAGGCAGGGTCGGGCTCAAGATAAATCTCAAGCCCAGGCCCTCTCCGACCCGACCCGAATAACACTAGACAGGCTTGCTCCGAACCTAGATTCGATGCACATCCCATTGGAACTGTGACGAATCGCTCGCAATGGGCCGAGTCCTATACTATTCAGGATATCATGGCAGATCGATGTCTCACATGTGTTCAACAGGCATCCGCGATTCACGATCAATCTACCAGGGTTGGACCAGTCGATATATATGCAGCTCAAATTCTCAAATGCGATTCCTGCTACCACACACTGGTGATGGAGAAAGGTGGCTAGGAAATGTAAAGTTTCGTTTTGTGGTAGTCCTGAATCTGAGATCTCGCCTCAAATTCGAAAATTCCATTGGTCCAACAACTCTTTTCACCTATTGTCACGGTATCAAGGATCCGACACGTCGGATCAGCTCGCGCATCCGACGCACATCAGCAGCAGACTGCATTTAAAAATTGCTGTCGGTTCGTGTATTGAAGTATTCGCCGTGACATCGTTAAAACGGTGATCAAATTTAAGTGTATGCTTCCCCACCCAGCCCTTCCATAGAGAAGTCTGAGGACAGCGATAAGAGTCCCATCATGGGAACTGGTCGGTGGCACTTAGTTAATTAACTTGCTGAAGTGGAATCGTTAGAGGTTATCGAACGCCTCATTTCAGACGTCATTACCCTTGTGGCGTCCCCGCGTCAATTGCGAATACCAGAAGAAAATAAGGAAGGCCTGTGCCTGTGCCATCCTGAGCCTGACCGCCGCTACTCCGGAACATGCTGCTTATGGAGGATCCGAGGACACGAAATAGAATTGAAGATTTGGGGAGGGGGCAGCACGTACAGATCATTGTCTCCGCCGATCACATTGCCTTCATGTGACCCTCCCTCCAATACACGTTAATAGCGACAAAATAAAGGATTCCAAGGAATAATATAATCCTTTTGTAGGATCTACTGCAAAGCAAGGGGGTCACGGAACTTTATGCGGCCGCGATCGCGACTTGATGGGACGCGATGGGACGCAATGGCACACGATGGGACGCGCCTTCACGGTCCTTTAGCTCACACAGATCACCCGAACACGCTGAAGTTTTACATTTAACCTAGGATCGATCTCGAAGCACGTCCCACAGAGAACACTCGTCATTAACAAAAGGACTTGCGCGCCGCGCGATTTACACCACTTACGTGAGTCAGGCGTCATCCGGTCACTTTTTCATTCCTTTAAACTTCACCCGCGCGTGCGGGACTGGACACCAGAATCCGGACAGATTTATTCGAATCAAAGCTGTGCAATTCAAGTTACCGAAGTGTGACCGCGGCGTCTGGATAAAGGACCTCTGCTGTAAACGACGCAACGTCCAGACTGCCGCTATGTTGTTCCAGTTTTTCACGATTGTGCCAGTTGCTTGGCATTTGCTGGTGGAAACCTTCGTACGACCAATGGGAGCATTTATATCTTCATTCCTCCCTGGCCGACACCGTCCCGCAGAGTCCGTATCTCTACATGATCTCTTCCTTCACTTAATTTATCACAAAGGAGAGCCGAATTGGCTGAGCCATCCTCCTCAGAGGGTCAAGGCAATTTGATGCCGCTCGTGGTAATCCTACGCCGTAGAGTGGCTGGATTTGTGGCCCTATTCCTCACCCGTCGACACCTTCCCGTAGAGTCGGTCCGTATCTCTACGTAATCTCTTCCTCCACTTATTTGGTCACGAAGGGGCGGCGAATCGACCGAAGCATCCTCACCAGAGATTAAGGGCCCAGCAGTCGTAGTTGCGCTCATCATCGGTATCAACGATGCGGGTCACCTTCTCCTGTATATGTGGTTCGAGGCTCATATTTTTGCACCAGTATTTCGCCATGGATGATCTCCCCCCACTCCTCGGAGCTGTCAACGATGCAAGAGCATTCGAGAGGTACCTCATGGATATCCTTCACGTCCCGCCGGCCAACATTGCTTTCATCGAGAATGAGAAGGCCACACGCTCTGCCATCCTGTCGACTTTCAAATCCCATTTCCTGGACAACAGAAACATCCCCGACCACGGAGAAACCGCGATGATCCTCTATTTTGCGGGGCACGGAAGCCGCGTTATGGTGGAGGGGAACCTGATTGCGCACAACAGTAAGGTCGAGGTGATGTGTCCGGTGGACGAGAGAACAACGAATCGTGCGGGTGAGTACATACATGGGATCCCCGATTATGTATTAGGATGGCTCCTCCGGGAGCTTGCTGAGAAGAAGGGCCCCAATATCGTGCGTCCCCGTTTCTTTGCTGGCTGGTTTCTTCAAAAATTTCCGGAGTTTAGACTGTGATTCTTGATTGCTGCCATTCAGGTCTGTCTTTCATCAATGATTCCAACCGAGCAGAGATTTAACGAGCGCTGGAAGCGTCTTGAATTACAAACCCTGCGGAAACTCCTCGCGAGGACGTTTTACAGGACGTTTTGAGCCTGTTCCGGTTGTCTTTGTATAACTGCTTTTCATCTGGTTTCTCACGGTTGTGGTGAAAATAATTTCCCCAACCGTGAGTAACGCCAACTGGAGAACCGCCATAAAATCCCTGCTCGGGCTGACCTGATTGTGCCCTTTTCTTCTCACTTTCTGACGTTTATTGCAGGTGGTATGGGACGGAATACCGAGAGGGCCCGTACTGCGAGGACGTCCTCACGTGTTATTCCACCAGAGCTCGACAGCCATCTTTGGAAAGGCAAGGCGGATGACATACAATCCTGCCGCATGTGGTCCCCATCTGCGACGTCCCATGTCCTCTTAGCGGCGTGCCGCGAAAGCGAGACAGCTAGCGAAATCAAATACGACGGAACGTCCCATGGACACTTTACCAAACACCTTGTCTCGCTTCTGCAATCCACCGACCTCGAAAATACGACATACACAGAACTAATGAATCAGATTCCCAAGTTGCACGGACAGACGCCACACTGCGGAGGCACCAGGCGAAATCGCCTGGTCTTCACTGGAAAATATCCAGTGACCGGTCCACACTCGGTACCGTTGACGCCGCTCAACAACTCTGATTTCACCAACGGCTCCACGCTGCTGCAGCCGAAGGAGCCGGACAGCTCACAGATTTTTCAGGTAGAGATGGGGTCTGTGGAGGGCGTTGTCCCTGGGACAGAGTTCTCTGCCCATACTCCGAACAACACGTTCATCTGCATTCTCGAGGCGCAATCTGTGCAGGTTGCCCATACGATCCTCGTCGCGAAGAGGGGCACGCCACTTATCAACATTCCCCGTGGATCGCGCGCAGTGGTGTCGGATTGGAAGAATGAGCCGATGCTCCTGCTCGTTCACATCCCCACGGACTTCGCATACACTGCTCAGCTGTTCCCGCCGACACGTACACGCCGCACGCTTAAATACGTGCAGGCGCCGTCTCTGGACCAGGCGCACATAGTCGTACGGAACGACGGGGACGAGATCATGATTGAGCCGCGGACGGGCACGATGCGCAAGTGTCGGTGCGAGACGCGGTTTTCGCTCCATCATGACCCCGCACATCTTCCCGTTGCCATCGACGGCATCGCACATTTCAACTACTTCCTGGAGCGCTCTAATGACGCAGAGAAAAACCCATTGAGGGAAAGTTCGCGCTCGAGATGCACCACTTGATGGGCGATTACCCTCAACGCAAGCCGGATCCGCGCGTTGGGAAAGACGGGAACATGGTTGAAAATGGCGAGGTGCGGTTCGCTTCCGAGGTCGGCGCCAAGTACGGTTTCACGATCCGCAATGCATCAGCCGAGGAGCTCTTCCCGTACCTGTTCTATTTCGACCCGGATGCATATACTATTCATGTGAGCAATGCTGTCTGCCCAGAAAACTCGTCTGTGTGCTGATGTTCTTCTTTCTTTTTTGCTAGCTTCTTTATGAGCCTGCGGGTGCGCGCGTCATGGCGCCGCTTCTGTGCGAGAATACGGTGACAATTGGGATGGGTAGCGAGGCCGCATTTGAGTTCACCTTGCCCGTCGGCGAGCAGTGTAGCTCTGGGTTGCTCAAGCTATTTGTCTCGAACGTTTATATTGACCTCGAATGGATCCAACAGGAAGTCTCGCCCTTTAACCCGCTGTTTGGAGGCGCTAGAAAGCCCCACCGTGCGCTGGACGCATTGGGGCCGACGTGGGATGCGCTGACGGTGATTGTGACGATGACGGCGGCACAAGGCGACTAATTGTTCATACTTTCATACTTGAGTTCCACGCTTTCACCAAGCACGATCACTTGAAGTCTCCTCATCACACGCTTCATAATTATTTTGCAATGCCGTAGATTCTGCCACTGTTTATAAACCTGCAAACGTGTAATCTGGGCCAAAAGAGTTGAATGGAATCAAGAACATTGCGAGGTAAGACGGGAAATGACCGAAGTACCGCAACTAACCAGGAGGATCCGGTGCTGCATGCCAGTGTTGCCGTCATTGCCATTGGGCCTCTCGGCGGAACATCCAGAGAAACTCAGTTCGCCCTCGCGCAGTTCACGGATCTTGTCGCTGGTTTGTTTCTTCTTTACGTGCTTCTAACACGTTGCGCACTTTTAACTTTCACAAATGGCCTCGTGCCCGAGTTGCACGGAGTATGACAAGAACCGATGTCTGCGTTCATAGATGGTCCCGATAACAAGTCGTGTCAGAAACGTGCAGCAATGGAACTGGCGGAGACTTTAGTGCGAGCTTTTCGTAAGAAATAATGAGGCTCAGCACAAATACTGTCACCGAAAGCGTCAAGGGGGCATATACCGAATCGGTCTTACCGAAGCTTTCATCTCGCCGGAAATTCCGAAATGGTCTTGATATGCATGCGTCCGGATCTATGTGTGAGTGCTGAGATGTGCGTGGAGGGAAACATGCGCGAAGTGGAAACAAAGAGGTATACGGGAGGTGTGAATGTGAAGAGATGGAATGCGAACAAAGACGTGAGCCTGTCCTAACATCACGGTACCCAAGTCATTCCCTGACCTGTGTCCAGCGTCAGTTCATCACAATATAATGAATAATTCGTCTCGCGACATAGGAATAGAATGAGATAAGCGTCTCAGCGATTTAGAGGTAGCGAGGCGGAAAGAACGCGGGGAGCCTCAGCCTTGCCCTCGTCGCGGTGGCACTCGCGATATGATAGCTCTGCGCCTGACGAGCGAGGAGAAAAAGCGAAGTGAAGTGAAGACGACTAGGCGCTTAATGAAGCGCCGACGCCGACCAGTGAAGCCAAATTCAAATTCGAGAAAGTGAAATGAGTAAACGCGAAGGGGGGCATGGAGGGAAGGGTCGAAAACGAAAAAGAGAGCGAGTGAGGAAAGAAAAATGGCGCAAGACTATGGACGCAGAACGGTCTGGCAACCAGCTGCGCGCGCACGCGTAGTCCGCGTCCCCCGCGAACGCGGTGAATCGTCCCGCAAGCCTGGGGACTCGTACGAGGAATCCTCTGCATCCCTCTCTGCCTGCCCAGGTCTGTATCCCGCCATGCTGGTCCGCATGTACTGCACGTACGAGCGCTCCGCTCCTACCCCCGCTCCCTGAGTCTCGCACTGCGCACGCACGTTATCCACGTCATACTCGACGGACTCCACCGCGGGCGCAGGCTTCCCGCATGGTGCGGTACGTGTATCACGCGTCTTGACTTTGGCTCCGTCCTCCAGCCACGATGCCCACCACGGACTTCCTCGCGCAGATCCCCCGCCAGCACCGTATGAGGCGTACGGCGTTCCCCCGCCTTCGTCCCCATCCATCCCTGCTCCGCGCGCATTACCTCTTCCCACACCCGCACACACGCCCCCATCTGTACCTCCGGCCCGGTCCCCATCCTCTGCCGCCCACCGAATTGAAGCGGAAAGCGTACGACGGCGCGAACGCGCTCGTGTCTTCCGGGACCCACAGTTTGACCATTCGCACCGATGCGTGTGCCGGGCGACAGCCACCGCGCACAGGCCGTCGTCCACAGTGGAGCCGTGGGCGGGGGAAGGGGTTCGTGTCTGCGTGTAAGCTGTGGGGAACGGAAGGTGGTGGCGTAAGGTACACATATCGACATAGGAGAGAAGGAGAGACACTGACATATTGCCACCTTACCGCAGCGAAAAGGCCGTCCCGCCAAAATGCGCCCTCGGGAGCGCGCCGCCCGAGGGGCGCGATGTCCGGTGGCTCGGAGGGAATCTGCGAAAGGAGGGTCAGCCGCGAATTGGAAGACGGGAAAAAGCAAGAGGAATGAGATATCAAGACGCCGGAATGGGAGGAGAAAGTACAGCGACGACGTGAAAAGTTGAATACGCAGCAATCAACCACCGGGGTACGAGAACACAGGCATAAATGTCACCGCCAGAAAATACAATTCCCAAAAAGGAAATTGCAGACATTGTCCCTGCTCACGAACCCACTTGCCGCAAAGCAGCCTACGCGCACGGTGGCCAGAGTCCGCTCCTCTGCCTCCTCCACCCGCGAAGCCTCCGAGTGGTACTGCTCTAACCTATTACCCGCACTTGCAGCGGCGCATTCCGTCGCCCCTCGAGAGTCGAGTACCATCGTACAAGTGAGCACGCCAGGGACTGCGAGAGGTCTAGCTCAGCGCTCATCCCGACCTCCGCGCATGGTGGCATCGAGGTCGAGTTCAACGGCGGCGAGGTTGCAGCTGCAGCCAGTGGAGACGCCTGGTGGAAGTCGAGTCCGCCGTGCTCGCGTTTGTCAAGGTAGACGTCGCGAAAAGGGCTGACGATCAACGAATGAACGGATTGACCATATGAGATTTCACGTTCTTTAAAAAGTTACGTGAAGCCTTTTTAAACTCCGTCATCTCCGGTTCAACGCCGGGGGTCTGCCGGGCCGGCTCCCTGAGTAACTAACTACTTCCGGCCTGATTGCTAATACATGCCGCAATTGGCCAGCCCCAGAATCACTCCCATCACCTTCTGCTTCAGCCAGGCTTGATTTATTTTCAGCGTGTTAATGCTCAACATTGGCTCAACATGAACCTTTCAAGTTGCAATTTACGCCCAACGGAAGATGATGCGGCCACGAACTTGAAACGGCCGAGCAGCCAGCTCGGCGGAAGATTTGCCGTTGACTGTTCGGAATCCTGACATTTTCACTATGAGCTTCTGCGATGGAGGTTTCAAAGCAGGTCAGCGCGTTCAATTGTTCCTAAAGTTGTCAGCAATATACTAAGCGTCCGATATTTGCGCAGGCGAGACCCAAGGGCGCCCGTGTTACGTCGCCACCCCTCAGGTGAACTACCCCAAAGATAAGGTCGTGCTCTTCCTCCCGGACGCGCATCGCTTGTCGCTCGTTACTAATAGGGTACGCCAGACGATTTTCCACCTGACCCTGGCGCAGCTGACAGATGGTGAAAGCCCCGCAATAGCTCCTGGCGGATGACTATGCGCGCAATGTCTTCAAGGTTGTGTACTACCATACGAATTTATTCGTATAATGATGATGCTAATTCTCGCAGACCGTCGTACCCGACCTCTTCAACGGCGATCCCGTCCTCGTGGTAGCTCTGGAACCCGGTGTGCGTCTATTTTCCGCCGTAGATGACACCCTTCGATATCGCGCAACCCTCAGGCCCCGCCTTTTGATTGCTCCAAAACCACCAAGCCGACGTGACACGCCCCCCCCATTGACAAAGATTATGGCAGCCCTCGAGGCCCAGGGCGTCATCGGCCTGTGCGGGGTATTGTTTCGGTGGTATGTGCTCCCGCAGGCACTCATCTCTTCGCGATAAATTGTCTCACTCGGATGCAGCACGTTACACCTTCGACCTCGCGTTCGATCGTCTCATCAAAGTTGCCTTTATCGCGCACCCGAGCCTACTGAAACGCCTTCATGACCTCCTTGTGCGTCTTGCGCGTAGTGTGGTACGCAGTGTGGTACGCGTAGGCGGACCAGATCCTGGCCGACGAGCCAGGGTACAAGCACTTGTGAGGTTTCCCTCGGTTGGACTGAAAACACCCTCAGAACGATTACACTGGTTAGTAAATGGTCAACTTGACCTGGAGGGATCTGGCTAGCAAACTGATATATTAGTTCATCGACACAGTTCTAACTGGTCGTTCCTGTGGGCGCTCGACATTTTCGGAGCCTTCTATTCCAGCTTTAATCCACCTTGATTGTCAAGCTGTCGAGGTTATCCATATGTTCAGAATAAAAAATGTCCCAAATAAACGAGTGGATGTCTCCGACCCGATCCCATTAGTCTATCCATGAACGGGAGGGTAGATCTACTTGGGATGGGAGTAAATTCGACAAGTTCCTTATCCACTGACTCGTCGTTGCTCTGACCTATATTCTCAGCGTGCCGATGATAACCCACGACACAGTTCTACTTGCTATTTCCAGGAGACCAGACAGTATCCTGGCGACCACCGCTCCGCTTTGAAGTGCTCTATGTCACGGACTCGCAGTCGGCCGAGAGCGATCTTGATGATCTCTGTGGCAATGGTTTGCTGGGGTGGTCTTCGCAGTATACGAGGCTTGTTTCGAGCCTTTCTTTGCGCTCAAGCTGTTCATCGGAGTTATTCCGTTTCATTCGTTATTTCCCGGCTGACTGGCTCAATCAATCCGAAGGCCCACCAGGTCAATGTTTCTGGATGTGCATAGAAACTCTGGGTCCTGGATGCACTGTTAATACCTGAAACGCCTTCTCATATAAGCAAGCCAATTGATACTCGAGAATTATTCCCGTCTCATTGTCAACTCGTTGTATTGAGAGAGCGTCCTCCGAGACTAATTCTGAGCTTGAACGTACCATCAACTTGAACCCGACTCTTAATTGTTTTTTGCCTTGCAACAGTTGGTTACGCGTTGGATAGTTTCGCCATCAGGCTGACTTCTGACCTACCTAGTACTTGCACTGGCGATCAGAACCACCATCAACGGAGCTTCGAGGACGCCGATCAGTGCCGAGCGATACCAAACTTGCTCTCAACCATCACATCACCGCCTAATGCCAGCACTCGAGGAAGTGGGCGAGGATGTGGCTCTTCTCTTTCTTTCATTCTGCGACATTGAAACTGTATAGTCTCAGGCTGTTTCCTCATCAGTACACCAACACATTCTTCCATCGGTTGGCCCAGAGCAAACAACTCTGGCTCATGCTCATTGAGGATCTGGCCATACGCTCTTTGGCTGATCTGCCACGATCTCGGCCACTCGCCGACCATTCTGTCCAAGAACTTATTGAACTTGTCAAACGAACCGTTGTTGGCCCTGCGTCATGGTCTGGACTTGTATCTCCCACCCTCGCAGAACAAATTCAACTCTCATCCACTTTGGATGCAGAAAGGGTTGAATTGCTTCCAGGCGGTCGGTATCTGTTCGCGCAGTGGCAATATACGCGTAGGGTTGAGCTGTGGAACGTGGAAGCCGACACCCCAGTATGGACTTACAAGACGAACTCAGATTTGTTTTCCGTCGAGATGCTGGATGGGGGACGTTCCGTCGTTATACTTTCCGTGTCGTACGTGAAAGCCTCATTCGGGCTGCGCAAGAACTAACACCTTCCCAGAGAATCTCTTCAGATTATCCAAGTCCATCTCGAAACAGGCGAGTTTCAACATCTCCTTGACTTCGAACTCCCGGACGCCTGCAGTCTCAGGGATAACATCAAGCCCATGATTTCCGGCGATTTCCTGGCGCAGGCAGTCTATTGGGATGGCTTTCCTAGAGAAGAAACCTTCACCGCAATCCTGGTCATGCCCAGAAGTATGTCCTCTTCCGGTATCCCCGCACTAGTGATCAAGGGCATGATTTTTGTGCGTGTCTCTGTGGTCTCTTTGCATTTTCTTATGTCCAATCTACAGTACCCCTCCCTTGCCTTCGTGCCGGGCCACATCTTCTGTACGTTGCCTAGGACCCTGGTTGGGTACACCATAGCGGCCCTCGCATCCCGATGGCGCCCAATAAGCTCGATGACCGCCGAGGGATTAGTGGATTTTTCGACGAGGGATACCATCATCCCTGACATCCTGACGGTTAATTCATTCCCCTCTTCGGCACCGCCGGTGAACCGTTTCTGTGTCCCCACGCTCGCGCTGCACCGCTCGCCGCTCCGACGCGATGGATACAAGCTCTGTTTATACCAAGAGGCGGACGACGAAAACCCGGGCTCCTCGTCGCACGGGCGGATTGCCGCCCTAATGAGCTATCGATTCGCTATTGCGCCAGACACCGGTGCCGTGGTGGGATGGAAGCTGACCTCGGTGGTGCTGGCGGCGCCGGATGTGCTACCATGGACATGCATCTCGTATGCTGGCTACGGCATCCGGCGGGCGACGCAGGCGCCGTTCAGCCTCTGCGATGTGCGTCTGTTTCGCTCTTCGCGCACAAGCGGAGAAGAGGTACGCAGCGATAATGCGGGTCGTACTATACTGGAATTGGAACTCGAGCATTACACGCGTGTCGGGCTGTCGCCTTACAGTCACGCATTGCTGCACATGCAGGATTCAGCGTTGGTTGTGTCCTACTATGTGTAACCGGCTCAATATACGCAGGAGAATGCTCACACCGCTGCAGCAAAGCTAATTTGTACACATTACCCTTGGTCATTTTAGCATACTTAGTACTACTGGGTAGTAGCAACAAAAGATAGCGCCTCTGAGGCGAGCGAGGATATCTCAGTCCAACCACCGAAGTTGTGGTCTGGATAAATACTCCTATTATCACACCCTCTGGTTTCAAGCCCATATGTAATAAACGTTGGCAGACCTCTTCTGAATCCCTTTCATTTTGTTATATCAAGAGATCGGTCGAGTCGGATCAACACGCTCGTAGTAATGAGACTAATTAATTAGATATCGCTCATTGCCTCTGAGAAATAAATTCCAACTCAAACCGTGGGAAATCACGATTTAATGGCAACAATCGTCAGTCAATGTAAAACTTTGACTACAGAAACTCCGAATGCTCGTATCGTGACAGAGTTGTATTCTGAAGCGCGTAAAAGCCCGTCCCTCGTCTGTCTAGTATGAGAGACTATGTGCTGGTCCGGTTTAAAATTCGGACAGCGTGAACTTCAGAATCGGCCAGAGCGGCAACACGCAGCAAAGAGTTTGAAAGACAGCTTGACGTCGCAAGGGTTTTTTTTTCGTCTGTAGTTATGGTTGAATTTTACCAACGACGGACCCATGAAATCAACGCTTCAACGCGCATCGGAACACGCATCCGGACTTCAAGTGCCTAGACCATGTGCAGCGAGAACCCCACAAAATTATCAGGAATCAAGTACATATCTACAAAGTCCAAGTGCTGGTAGCATGAAGGATCGTCTGTTGTCCGGACGGGTAAGTAGTTACGAATTATATCCTGGAGGTGGATCATTCGTCGGGCGAAGGACCCATTCCATCTGCTGTCCGGGTACCTGAAGCGAAATACCATCTCCTTCTTCTCTCGACGAAGCGTCGGTCCGATCCGACGCAGTTTTGCTGCTGACCAGACTGACGGTCGAGTCGCTCAATCGAGTAAATCTCCTTCGATATTTCTCATTTGGGCGGGTGGCAAACAAGAAGAACGGGTCGATCGTCGGAGAGGAGTTCAGTTGGAAGGACTCGGGTTTAGGCTTTCTTGTTCTGCAGCGCCAAATGAAGAAGAAAAGAATCATGCCGAGGACGACTGCACCGGCGACTGATGCCCCAATTATGGCATTGGTATTGGTGGGTCTTTCAATGACCGAGAAACTGTATAAATTAGCGCACGTTCAAGTGGTATGGGGGGCACATACGAGACACCAGTGGAGGCTGAACCGGAAGTTGAGGATACATGCTCAGGGTCTTGGGGGCTGTTATTATTCCGGCTGAGACTGATTGGTACACTGTGGTCGCTGGCGGTGGGGCTGCCGACGATGGGGCTGTAATATTCATCTCTTGAGTCGAAAGGGGATTAGATCTAGAAGGGGAATCAGGGAGGACGAAGGTTAAGTGCAAGCAAAAAGTTGAATACGAGGTAATCAAAAATGTTTCCGGCGTTGGATTGCTCTGTGTTGGAGTTATCTGAGTAGTGACTGTGGTTTTCACTGTACTTGGTGGGGTTGGCGGAACGGCGATTGGAGATGTCGGAGTAGAAGTGGTATCCGCTGAACTGAAAGGCGAATCAACGGGAATCGGAGATGATTTTGGCTGTAATGACGCACCTAGGTAGTGGAAGAACCGTGTATGTTGGACCGGCCGCAAATGGTTGATTTACACCGCTGGATGATAACCGGTCAGATAATTCACATGAATCGATCATGGAACGCACATAACATCCGTGGAGTTGTACGCTTCAATGTGGTGAGGTCTGAAGTCACATAAGTCCAACCAGCTTTCGTAGCAGAAGACGAGCTCCTACCCAATGTCTCCAGGCACCGTGATGAACGACCCGCTCACCGAAAACACCTGCTTGTCTTTCCAATCGATCCAGCGCGTATTATCCACGACTTCGAAGAAGAACTCCTTCGGGTCGCCCGCCTCGACCGTGTATGTGATCGTGACTTCAGCATACAGAGGGAAGGACAATAGGTTGGAGATTTTCATCTCAGTGAGTGCGCTGGAGCGGGAGGGATGCAGATGCCAGCCTCACAATTGGTAAGAGGGACTCCAACTGTCTTCGTAAATGCGTCGATGGAGTTATATGACACGCCGCTGTGCCACCGACAGAGAAGCTCGATGGCGAAGAAAGCCATCAATGGTCGGGAAGCAGACCAATCCCCTTCGACGATCAGGTCACCTTAATAAGTCCTCGAAACACAGAACGTGAAGCCCTTTCCCATCATGCCGGCAGTTGGATGGACAGACGTGCATCCAAACGCCAAATAATTGAACGGCGTTATGGTGGACCGAGTCTGCCGTGCTGTTGGCCAACGGCCCTCATAAGAACACCCCAGCGAGAATAGTTTTTCGACTTGATATATTGTAAATAGTGTCCATCTTGTCGAAGTCATCGAGATTGCCTAAATACCTCTGAGTCGGAGGGGATGATGTTTATGTTATGCTGTTGATCATTCAAATGACTGTGGAGTATCAAGCAAAGCTCAGCGGAACATGGGTGTACAGAGCGTTCGAGGAGATGCCGAATCATTCATGGAAAGAGGTATCCAAAGCATCAAACAGCAAGACGACAAGACAGAAGTCCTTTTCATCGGACATCAAGCGCATTAACGAGAACAACGCATCGAAATCCAGATGATAGGTGAACTTTGACTCTCTCGATGACAGATAGTACCCCGCAGTCAGAGTCCACGAGAATGATGATCGATAAATGCTCTTATGTAGGGGTTTATCACCGCTATCACTGAAAGGTGATAAGCATCCATCCCAGATACGACAGCAACTCACCCACACAAAAAAATCAAAGCCCGCTCTGGGTGCAGACGCCGGGCACGGCGCAGACGAAACAAGAGAGTGGTAAAGATCGCATCGAATTCAGAAGTTGCCCCTCCCGCTGACAGAGGCAAGTAGACAAACACGTCATCGAGAATGCGGCGGAGCCTCGGGGGCCACGGTCAGTGCAAACCAGTACATTTTTGAATATACATAGCAGTTCCGTAGTCTGCATCGCAGGAAGGAATGATGACTCGGAACAGATCCCGGCTTGAGTTCAGGGTTTGAAGCTTGAGAAATAGAGCAGTGCATGCGGCTCCGAGTCCGCGCCGAGGAGAGATAGAGCAGCGCATGCTGCGCTCCAGGGAAGTAGCATCAGATGCAAGAAACTGGTTCCGAGGGGTCATTGCGCATTGTCGTTGTCTCAATGGCCATAGGTTACTCCAAAAATCATTGCAGGAGTGGTCGTCAGCGACACCGCAAGGACTCCTCTGATTCGACAGCCCGGAGAATACAGCATTTGGGCGCAAGCGGGTATCGCCACCGCACTCCAAGTCCAGTACAAACAAGGTCGCCCTTGCCTCCATTCCATCCCAGACGCCGACGAAACATCGCGACAGCAACGACTCGGAGTTTTTATTTTTATTTGTCGAATTCAAGGTCTGAGTCGTCAGACCAGAATAAATCGAGAACAAAACCAACAAGGTCGCCCTCCCCTCCATTCCCATCCTTCAGGCGTGACGCATGATAATCACGAAGGCAACCCCAATACAATTTTGAGCCCACCATCAGAATGAGTCGAGAACAAGGAGCACTGAGCAGGGAACAAACAAAAACCGCACAGAGAACAAGGTTGAACAAGAACAAGAGCGCCGTCGCCGCCGCACCGCATCCACTGCCAAAAGGAGGGGGGGGGGGAAATGGAAGCATTTGGCTCGCGCAGACAAAGGAGTGTCCGAATCCGGCAGTCTCGAAAGGTATCTCCATTTGGCCAGGGTGAAGTCACCGCGGGCCAAGCGAAACGCCCACTGGGACCCACGGCGAGGACGCTATTCATTCAATTAGCCAGACGGGATCAAGAGTCTTGAAGAATGAATGATGCACAGAAAATCCAGAGAAACGATGAGATTGGATTCGATTGGATTTGAGAAATACAGCTTCTACAATAGTAATATATAGGACAGGAGCTCGTCAAGAGGCATGGGCGGATTTCGCTCGTCGAGCGGGGGTAGGAGGAGGGGAGCAGCGGGATGAGAGGGGGGAGGGGGAGGCCGATATATAGATACAGATAATTACGGGCGCTGTGGGGTTGGGCGGGTATGTATGTACGGGCTGTAAATGCACGTGGACAAGGCTAAAGCTACAGGTGACGCAAGTAAAGAAAATCCAAGAAATGAAACAGGGAAAGCAAGAGTAGATGGAAGAGGAAGTGAGGAGGAAGCGTGAGGCAGCGTGAAGCAGCGTGAAGGAACTTGTGAAGGTAATGTGCTCGTGAATAATGCGTGAATGCGTGAAATACATGAACGTCGGCGGAGAGTGAGGGGAACAAGGGCGTCGGGACCTTCGAGGAGGAACGAAGCTCAGACGAACTCGCTCGCATAGCTCTCGCTCGCGTAGTTCTCATACGCAGACATCTCGATGTCGTACCCTGACGCCGCGGGCGCCCCCATGTCCATCGAGTCGGAGCGCAAGCGGAGCTCAGACGCGAACTCGTCCGAGGGGAACTCGAACGGTGGGTAGTCCTGTGTCTGTTCCCCCGCGTGCTGCTGCTGCTGCTGCTGGACCTCGCCCTCAACGACAGGGGACTCTGGATACAACGGCGTGCTGACCCCCGCGTCACCGTACGCCGACGTCGGCGTCGAGTGGTCCGAGGCGTACTGCGCGTTGGCGTCGGCATCGGGGGCGTACGAGTCGTGGGCGTAATGCTGCGTCTGCTCGTGTGCATGCGCGTGCTCGTAGCCCTGCGCGGCCTGCTGCTGCTGCTGCTGCTGCTCGAACTCAACGCCGAGCGGGGACACCGCGTGCACCGGCCTCGGCGCATGCACAATCTGCCCCTGCTGCTCCGCGGGGTCGAAGGGGCTGACGGGGTCGTTCACGGGCGACGACGCAGACGGCGCCGCTGCCGACCCGCCAAACGAGTTGAAGAATCCCGCCTCGAAGAGCGACGTGTCTGCGTCCGGGAGCTCCTCCTCCGCCTGCTGGTGCTGGTGCTGCTGCGCCGACATGGAGTAGCCGGGGAACGACGACGGGGAGAAGAACGCCTGTGCGCTGCTCGCGCGGCGCCCAACGGGCCCGTTGTTGTTGCCACCCCACGCGCCGCCAAAGGCACCCGCGAAGGAGAACGAGCCGCGCGCGCCACCGGAGCTGAAGCCGAAGCTTGGGCGCGGGTAGGAGAAGCTGCTGCCGGTGCCGGTGCCCGCCCAGGAGAATGACATGCGCCCAGGGCCGCTAATCGACAAGGGGAGGCCCGCGAGGGAGTCGTCGGATGAGCTCGGCGGCGGAGGGAGGGTGAAGCCCTGCGAGGGGAAGCCGATCGAGGGGAGCGTGATGCCCATACCATTGCCTTCGCCGTACATGAAGGGGGGGAATGAGTAGTCGTTGGGGAGCGGCACGCTCGAGCTGCGGCGGTGGCGCCAAGTCTGGTCACGACCGTCGTGCTGGTGCTCTAGAGGCATTGGGAGCGAGTACGGGGAACCAGTGGCGGAGCCTGAAGCGTGCGAGCTGGTAAGGGAGGACGACGGTGGCGAGGAGGCCATCTGGGGGTAGTACATCGGGTCGAGATTGAGCGGACTCGGGAACTTGGAGTTCTGGTGGTAGGGAGGGGGGATGGGCGACGGGGAAGAGTGTGCGAGCTCGGCTTGGCGACGCGAGTCGAGGTCACGAACAGCCCAGGCGAGCTCCTCCCCCTTCTTCCCTTGAAGCAGAAGGGCGGCAACCTCCTCGCACCGGCGCTCGTCTTCTTGTGGCGTCAGTTGGCCTTTTACGGTGGTCCCGCTGGCACTCCTCGACGTGGGCTGAGAAGGCGCTTCCTTGGAGGTGGAAGCAGCAGGAGCGGCACCCCGCTTGTTGTGCACGGGGCGGAACTTGTAGTCGGGGTACTTGAGTTTGTGCTCCGCCTTCGCGTGCTTGGCTTTTGTTTCCCAGATGTGTTTCTCTGGAAGAGGGAGTGCGCGCCAGCAGTTGCCTACGATTACAGATCAGAGAGCCGGAAAGACATCAGAAGAGAAAAAACCGACCAATGATCTTGCTCAAGCTGCCGTGGTTGGTCTCGATGCTCCCAGGGACGTGTTTCTGCCTGACAAAATCGGCGCGGAAAAGCATGAACGCATTCGGTGGCCGGGGAACGTATCCCTGGCTACGTCTCTTGCCAGGAGGCACCCGTCTTCTCGTGGGCGGCGGTGCTGGTGTGGCACTCGGAGGGAACAGTGGCAATGGCAGGTCGGTGGTAAGCGATGGTGAACCAAAGGGCGAGGGCGTCGGCGACGGTGCTGAGTAGGATATCGGGGTGACGTTGGGCGCAAATGTTACTGGGGCCTGAGGCGAGGTCGGCGGGGTGTAGCCATACGTGCCAGGTTTTGCGAACGCTATCTGGCCGTCAGCGGTGGCGCTTGCTGCAAGTATAAAGCCATACCAATTGCAGCGAGCGAGCTTCTCCGTCTCCCTACTGCACTCCCCCGGCGCGAGCTAAGTCGGACTGCAGGCATTTGTGCGTCGTTGTGGATTAACGAGGAGGAGAAGGGGACCCAAAAAGAGCGGACAATGGCACACGTTATCCATTGTTCGTGTCCTTATATCATCCGCTTGTGGCACCAGGCCGGGACCCCGACTCACCGCGGATTGATGGTCTCGTTTGTGGCCACAGAAAATCCTCTCTGCGCATCCGTTGATGGCTCCGCGCCGCAACGATGAAACCCGACCTCACGGATGTCCCCCACTGGCCCCGAGCAGCCAGATACGTCCAGGATACGGCGCTCGACGCGCAGAGCAGCAGAGAGACCCCAGATGCATACCTGACCACGTGTTGATGCTGTGGCTGCACTCGTCCAAATGCGGTCGTTAGCTTGTTAGCTGTACAAGCTGGTCCCAGCTGGTCCCTCGCTCGTCCCTAGGCTTCTTCTGATACGCGGCGAAAACGAGGCTCCCAGTTCATTGCTCGCGGGCGTTGTGGGCGTAGTGTCTTCCTTCTGGTCAATAGCTCTCGAAAGTAACAACCCTTCTTTGACTTTGGTCGGCACTGTTAGGCATCGTTAATGCACCGCGTCAAAGCCAGCCCCAAGTCCGGTGCGCCGTAAGAACAGCCGGACGTACCTGAAATACATATCCCCCAATCAGTGATTTTCGCGTTCGCACCGCACCGCGTCCTTGTTCCCGATTTTCGGGATCTGCACTTTGCCCTTGTACTTTGCACCCCTAAGCTCGCTAAATCGCTTCGCGGGTATGGAATCCCCTCTGAGTCTTGTCCGAGCCCCGCCGTCAATTAACGCATCCTCACAGATCTCGTAAGTCACGGCAATTCACACCTGTCGAGTTAAAATACCCGCTCACCGCTAATTGCTGGCACCGGCGGCGTATTCCCGCCGACGTGAACCAGGGTTATCGTCCTTACGCGCGATTAATACGGCAGATTACTCGTCGTCGTTGCCCCCGGCCGAACGGTGAGCATGTACGGCGACTCCTAGCTCCACGTCGAAAGGAATCTCGGAAAAAATTAGCCTGATCTTCGAATTCGTGCCACGCACGCGTGATATTCGGCGGACAGCGTGGAAACAAGGTGAATGCCAGACTCCTGTAAAAGATTCAAAGAAGGATGTCAACTGTGGGAGCTCCATAGCTTGTCGGTGCTCAGTGCCTCGTGGCAGCGCATCAAGGCGGAAGGCGCATCAGTCGGGCGATACTTGTCATGTTAGTGTTAACGCCAGTAGCTGTGTTAGACGCGGAGGCGCATGCAAACGTCGAAAGTATTGTCCGCTGTGCCGTGCTGCCATGCGATGCGATGGATTTGGAGCCTGTCGACTCGCGCGCCACTTTTACAGTGAATTCCACGCCCGAACCATTATTTCCGCTGTGCCGTGTTGCGGTACGATGGCTTCGGAAAATGCGCGCCGACGCATGCGCCACTTTTGCCATGAATTCGCGCCTTTCGGATCTCGCGTGGATAGAGTTCCAAGAATAGGAATAGAGATCGTTTGTGCGGTCCGAGTCGAGCCTTCCTGTCTAGGGCTCGCGGGATACCGGATCTCCACAGGTCGAGATCATATATAAAGCACTCACTTTACTGGGCGACATACATATATTCAACATATTTTTCCGCACGTCGGAACTCCCGATAGCTTATTCGCGCGCATATATCCACCCGGCTGCTCCTCGTTGGATCGAAAAAAAGCGAACTCGCGTGGGACCAACTCGCCGTTTCTAATGCAAAGAGCAGTGCGAGGAGTCAGCGGCACAAAGTACTCCGGAAGTCCGTGTACGAATATTGCTGGCGCGCGACGCGTACATATTGACTCTTCTGATTATCGAGAAGCCCTAGAAAAATCCCTCTTTGACCCGGCTCGCATTCTCTGCGCCGTCCTTGAGCTTGCAGTGTCAAAGGAGAGCGTGAGCGAGGTGGAGGTCGATACATGGTAAAACGCGAGCGGATTTGCTTCCAAGCTCACAGAGACGAGGAAGAAGACAAAGGACAAAGGACAAAAGGAGAGTCACGTGCTTTCTACGTAAAGAAATTAAGAACCCATATTTGGCTTTAATTCCGGCAGTGTCACTCAGCACTCTGTAACAAATTTCCTGCGTCGTCAGATAAACCTTTCGATCCTCCTACGTTGCGATTTGAGGGAAAAATATTAAATTTTCTAGCAATTTCGGGACGACCGCTGCATTTTTCATATCAGCGAAAATATCTTGAAGAATGTATGGGGCATATATATGGCACATATAGTTGACTTCCCGTAAGGATGGATATTATCCAGCGAATATCTAAGGGGTGCCAGCGATACCTGCATACAAGGTTTAGTCTCAAATTCTAATCGGTGTGGTTCCCGCAAGCAATATATTTCAATAGGTTCATAAGTATCTATATTCAACACCATCTTTTCTTCCTTTGTCCATTCAACCAATCCACCCACTCGACATGTCATCGCTCGAGGGAGTGTATTATCACCTCAAAAAGCTGCTGCAGACTCGTTTTGGATACAGTTTTGCCCCAGTAACATCATTCTCACTTCACAACGAGATCAATCGGGGCGAGCTGAGGTTCGGACACGTTTTCGACGCGCTTTTCAACTCGGTTTCGGGCCTAATTTGATCTCAGCAGGTCGAATATATGAGGAAAGAGTGAGGGAAGCATAGAATGCCGTCGAGACTCCGATGAGAGACATGCCACTTCGAAAGAGACCACGAGAAACCAACCCAATTCGGTCAGACATGTCGGTAAACTTGCCAAATCTGTTTCTTCAAAATAAATCTAATCTATTCTTACGGGAAGTCAACCACTGTAAAAATAAATAAAAGAATGCACAGTCCTGGGTCTTGGAATACTCCTTGAAAAACACCCAACTTGCAAGTTGAGGGACATTCCTGGGAAACTTACAACTTATTTTCAGGCGGAAAAGACGTCTGAAAAATTAGGCGGGCTACATTTGAAAAAAGCGACAGGCCCCTTAGCAAAGACACAACTTGCCAAAGCTGAGGAACACAAAACTTCAGGAAGAAGTGTGATCGCCGCCTCCGCGACACCTCGGTATATGCTCGGATCAATTTCTCAGTACATCTGGCAACACACGGCAGGGAGCCACCCCCAGCCGCCATCATTCAGTGTCGGCCAATGACTTTCTACTAATCCAGTTGCCATTCGGCTCTGCTAAACCATCCACCCACCATCTACTAAACTACAGTAGAAACAAACACTTATTCACCTCGCTCGGTTTTCAACATAGCCCAAGCTTCAATGCCAGAATATAAGTTCAAACTTGCGAGAGTAGGTTGCGACAGGCTGTCCTGAAAGGTAGCTAGTCTCTCTTGACAGATGCTCTATATCAGTACCTCGGTTGATATAGACCTGAAAGGTGTGTTTTAGCTGAACAAAATCGAAGCAACAAGTGAATGGCACTCCCAGGTTACAACTTGAAAAGTAGTATCTGGTTGAACATGGCACATTCATCCTCTCAAAGTTGCCCTTCCAAAAACCTGATAAATTCAAATTACTCCAGACTTGAACTTGAAGTTTTGGCAAATTGTCCAGTTATTTGAATCAGAAGTTGCAATCCGAGGCCGAGCATGTAAAAACTTTTTGCACACTAGATTTATCGTACAAACAATGTGCAGTGTCTAGTTGCATCCGACTCTAACGGTGTTAACTCTCGAGACTCGTCGAACATCTGCATGTGCTGATGCAGCGCTGACTAACACGTTCCAGATCATTTTCACACGTGAGGACATACACTGTGACGAAGACAACTTGCTCCTGAATGGTCATACACTATCACGTTCCAGACGTTGCAAAAATCAAAACCAAACAAAAACTTTGAGTTCGGAAAACTTGTTTTTTTCAAATCTCAGAATATCCCTATATTACATCTGTACATACTATGTACATGTAGTATGCCCCTTCCCAAAGGACCAGGGCTAAATCTGCGCAGAGCATGTGTGGAACGGCAATTGATGATAGTATTGATGCAATCAATTGAAGCCGAAGCTGTGCCGAGATTTCCTACCCTCAGTCAGTTGACCTCTAGAGATTCAATTCTGGTAATTTGGACTAGGAATGATGCAGGAGGAAGCTACGAGGTGCATTTCAGTTTGAAAAACTCAGAGAATAACTTGGAATTACCCAATGCAATTCGGCTAATTCCGGTAACTTCCGAGTTGTTCGGGCTGAGCACCTCGGGGCAACCTCGAGGTTTTATAGCCCCAAGGCTATTACTATTACTGAAGCAATGGAGGTCAACCCAGCTAGAGTACAAAATCCCGGCTTCATTTCAGCTTTATTGATGGGATCAATATTATCAACGGCCCGGGGACTCCCGTGGATGCGTTCTGCACATGTTCTGCTCAAATTTTGTCGGTAGTTTTGTCCACCCTACTATGGATGTAATATGAAGGCATTCTGAGATTTTTTGGGAAAAAAAGTTTTGGGACCCGCATTTTCTTTCTCAATTTAATTCATGTTCCATCAGAGTGCATCCTCTATGTGTATCTATGTTTACCTCATTTATATATCATTACAACCTCATTAAAACCTCATTACTGAATCTTTGGAGGTCAACTGAGGGTAGGAAATCTCGGCACAGCTTCGGCTTCAATTGATCGCATCAATACTGTCATCAATTGCCGTTCCACACATGCTCTGCGCAGATTTAGCCCTGGTCCTTTGGGAAGGGGCATACTACATGTACATAGTATGTACAGATGTAATATAGGGATATTCTGAGATTTGGAAAAAACAAGTTTTCCGAACTCTAAGTTTTTGTTTTGTTTTGATTTTTGCAACGTCTGGAACGTGATAATACACCTTGTTTCCTTCTGCCAATATTTGACTGACGATGATATGTAGGCCGCGGCAAAACGGTTCATAAACACGCAGGACGTTTATGAAGTTCTCTTGACATTTCTTGTCCCACCACGAACTCACAACGTCGAGTTACAGCCTTTAAATGCACTCGCTCGTCTGTGCAAGGCGACCTCTGAGCTTGCCCTCGATGCTCTTTGGCACACACTGACCACCCCTACCAACATCATCCGTCTTCTCCCCGAAGAAGTGTGCCGCCTGGTTTCGCCCAGTCCAGGCCAGGCGAGACAGGTGAGCACCAATCGTCAAGACTTTTAGCTCTGGATCCGATCGCAACTAGTTCATTCTCGAGCGGCCTCTCATTGAATCTGATTTCGCCATCTTCGACAAATATGCACCCCGCGTGCGCGTTGTGCAGTTCCAGGCCAACGGGATCACGGTTGGATGCGAGATTTTCTCGGCCCTCAAAGCGCATCGCAATCCGATCTTTCCGCGCCTCCTTGAACTCGTTTGGCACCCATCGACGAACAGCAATTTTCTCGCCGCCAATGCCGACTTTCTCGGCGCATTTCACCTGGTCTCTCGAGGCGTCCCGAAGAACAGGCTCTCACTCACCATGTGGGGGGCCTTGGATATATCCTCGATAGCCCGGGCCAGGCTCGATCCACGGGTCGGAACAGATTTGTGCGAAGTAGTGGCCTGCCTGAACCGACCTCTGGTGACTTGGATTCCTGATGTCTCGTCGTTGGAACTCTTCACTGGCAGCTATCTTGCCTTGCCCAATCTTTTAGAGGGCCTTCAGACTCTGACTCAGCTACGGAATCTCCGAGTACAGTTCTCCGTTGGGCCGGCTATCCTGCTGCACCTTGCTGGCCTACCCCATCTTCTGTCACTGCACCTCTGGAAGGAGACTACCCAGACAATCCAGACCCTCGGCTCGCTTGTTGACCAGCAGCGGCTAGCAACAGGGTTTCGAAGTTTTTCCGCCTTGGAGAGCTTATCCTTGAACACTTTAAGAACATGTTCCTCCTTTGACCTCGACATCCTCTTCCCGCTCATCACGTCCGACGCCCTGCACACCTGCACCTTCGGCGTCGACAACAGGCACCCCATCGACTTCGCGTTCGTTGCCCTCATTGCCGCACCGCACCGCGCCACGCAACTCCGTCATATCGAAATACTGGCAACGGAACTTCATCCATCGCAGGCCGACGTCTCCGCGGACGTCCTTGAGCCGCTTTACACCTGTGCCAACCTCGAGTCCTTCGACTTCATGGGGACGCTGCACATAAAAGAGGCGCACTTCGCCCGGATGACAGCCAGTTGGCCGCGCCTACGCGCCTTACGGCTCATCAATACGCAATCCCCCGCCCCTGCGCCGGGGTTGCACGTCTACGCGCTTCGGCGGCTCCTGCAGCCCTGTCCAGCTATATATAAGCTCACGATGTCGGTAGATGCACGCGTGACAGGAGAGTTCGCGTGTGATGCACCGGAAGGGAGGGACCTCCGGCCGTTGTACAGCACGGGGGACATTATGTTTCTCGCGTCGCCGTGCGAGATGGCAGACACGGCGCCGGTGGCCGCGTTCCTCGAGCAAACGTTCCCGCGGCTCGCGAATTTCGGGGGGACGGTCCAGAGCGGCGGCCCGAGCGAGGCGGACAGGCCGTGGCAGATCGTTAAAGATCGTTTGCCGGAAGTGGACACTTGGTATAGAATGATGATGGCGCAGCTTCTGAAGGATGAAGAGGATAACGTGGTTGGATCGTTCACGGAAGGCGGACGAGACAAGACGACGGAGAATACATGTAGGTTCAATATTGGACCAAAAAATCTACCTTAACTTTAACTGGAAACAGAAACTATTTCCAGAATATCAATGACGACTCCAGCCGCCCTTGGTTAACAGCATATCCGAGCTTTCGATCCAGATGCGTTTGGTTCTTAACACCATGTCACGCCGCTGCTCGTCTCGCTCGCCCGCTATCCCTCGTGCTCGCGCCTACGCATTTCCCGATCCCTTATTATTATATTCCCTCTCGATCTTAGACACGGGATACTACCCACTGTAACTTAAATATGTATCTCGTCTCACGCTGTCTCAGGGCTTTGAACGAGAGGCTCTCGTTCAAAGATTTACATCAAGACTTCTCCCGCCTTGATCGCAGCAGGCGGCACCGCATTGAGTCATCGCTTTTCATCTAGAAGTAGGCCACTCCACGCGTTCAGTACGCATTGTTTTTTGAGTGCAAGTGTTCCGAATTTAATCTTATCGCACAATAGACGGTCACGTTGCAAGGCCCCATTGATGGCCTTCAGCCATCGATTGTGGATTTCTGTGTCTGTGATTATGATATTTGGATGTGTGATTACTCTGCTAACGCGGAGATTCCATATTAAATTCCATGCGACCGATACAATGATCGCAAACAGTCTCCCCTTCTCTGATATAAGGACACCATTGGCTGTTCTGAATCGTAACAGATTACAGCCCAGGACCAAGCCCCAGTTCAATTTAGGCCATTGGGCATATTTTTTGCCCACAGCTGTCATGTGAGTGACCATATCAATGACTGGCCTGCTGCATTGCATTCTAATGTGATGTGCTCAAGGCTTTCAGGTACGCCACAGGTATGACACTGGCCGTGTATCTCAAGTGTGTCAAGGTGAGACCAAAATCACCCACACGGAAGGTGTTATGGATACACTTCCAAAAAAACTCACGGGTAGTACGTTGAAAGGTCACCGAGCGAGTCGATCTCCAGATGGCTTCGTCGGATGGTGTATACTGAGAGATTTCTTCAACTGAACACCGAATACGATCGAGGTTTGTAAATGTAAATTTCCTGTGTGGCCGGGGTCGTAGGCTCCGGATGATCTTGGTGAAGATCCTTTGGGAACCCGTTGATAAGAGGATCCCGGGGCATTGAAACATCAGGTCTATTTCAGTGTCAATTTGGATGGCACTGTCGTGTTTCGTTTTTATATATTTAGCAAGGTTGTCTGACACATTTTTGAACATAACACGGCCAGTTCTTTCATTTAAACGCGCTAAGACAGCTCTTAGTAAGTGGAACATTGGATCCAGCCTGTCATTTTCCAATCTGTGTCTTTTCTTAACAATTGACTGAGACAAAAAGTCCGAAGAAGAGCATATTAAGAGAGGGATATGTAAGTCAATGCTCTCAAGTATATTGAGCAATCCACTGAGTAATGCTGAGTTAAATGTCCGCGGTATTTCGGGTCGGTCGAACGTTACCGACAGGATTCTGTCCAGTTCTGCATTGTGTTCTATCTTAATCATGACCTTGAGCTCAGGATTGAACTCGCCGGAGTGCTGTACCTGTACATGTAAGAAGACTGTCTTAGTATCTGGTACTTGCCCTTGGAATTTCAATCTTCGTGCTGGAAAATCTTTGAGTGAATCTTCCAAACTAAAAATCCGGAATCCATCTTCAATCTTGGAGAGCATGTAGTTCGGGTCAAAGGTTACGATCTGGTTGGGTTCTATCGGTTTATTATTATTCTCGACTTCTTCACCTGTCAAAGCCAAATGGTCGCACAAATCAGGGTTTGGTAGACACGGGTTCCATTTTGGCTGGATGCTATCTATCAGCATTTTAGCTGTCTCAATGCATTCACCTGGATTTTTGCATCCATTCTGTGTTCGATCATGATAGCATGGCGGACAGCCACAGTTCTTGCGACCTATGCCCGAGGGGTTGACCATATGTGGTTTTCTTGCCAATGTTGTTCGTCGTTTTGCTAATTTTAAAGTCTCCTCAACAGTTCGGATATTGTGATTCAATCTTAGGCAAGTCGAAGATTCACGACGATGTGCCTTCTTATATCTTTCTTTGTGCACTCCAGGGTGCCTCCACATCGGCATTGATAATTTCAGGTCCTTGCTAATTGACAAGCCTGTGAATGTTAATTTGTATTTCCGGGCTGTTAGGATCATTCTTTTGAGATCGTCCGGCAGGGGAGTTCGCGAAGAGATTGGAATGTGTATATCCTGCAGGAAGATATTAAGAATTTCCTCTGGTCTTATTTTAACGTAGCTTTTCTCCAGGAAAATTTTCAAGATATAGTCCACAAAATAACACCAAGCTGCTCTCATAGGTCCCTGTACAAGGTACGTTTGCAGATTCCACAGATCAATGGCTTCATTTCTTGCCGGGATATCCAGTATCTGTTTACCGCCATCTGCGATGTTCAGCATCATGGTTTCATGCCCAACTCTGGCTGTTTTCCCGTCCCATAGGAAGGTTTGTTCAATTCTAATCAATGTGTGCTCAATATTCTTTGGCATTCCTTGTACCCTGGTTAGATATTGAGTTCTGCCTCCAATTACCATATTCACAATGTGTCGTTTGCCTTCAAGTGACGGAGATGACATCTTCCATCTTTCCAAGTCTCTGGTGATTTTTTCGATTATAGATGGCCATGGTGTTGTGTAAGAGGCGATATTTCCTATCCATGCCCCCAGCAAACGACAAGTTTCACCATCCGGGACTATTCTAATGTTATTCTCGATCATACCAACGTGATCTCTGTTGTTGAGGCGTCTCTATTGTAATACTTTGGTCCGGAATGCAGTTGTTCCAAACGGTAATAGAACCGTCTTATGTTCATTGAACTTTGCCGTTGAGGCAGCGCACCAGAGACTCAAAATTTTCCAAAGTTCTTCCAATGAGTCTGCTGAGGACAGATACACTGATGTGTCATCAGCGAAGAGAGATACTACCAAGTTTTGGTTGGTTCCGGGTATTCTGATCCCTTTAAGGTCCGAGTTTCGAATCAGACAGGCGAGTGGTTCGATAGCTAGATTAAATAGTAAGCAAGAGAGTGGGTCACCTTGCCTTACACCACGTGTCACGATAAAAGGTGTGCTAATCTCACCGTCGATCATTACGACTGTCTCAGCACTTGAATGGTATTGCAAAACCTCGGGGGAAATCCCATATGATTGAGAACTTCAAGGAGGTATGTATGATTAATCCTATCATAGGCTTTCTCTTGGTCCAAGGCGACTATGAGCCCATCTTCCTCTGCTGCTTCAGCATAGTTTAACAGGAATTTGGCGAGCTTGACTTGGTCTTCAATTTTTCTCCCCTTCATAAATCCAGCTTGGTCCGGTTTCACAAGCGACGGAGCTACATTCATCAATCGCAACGAGTACGACTTGGTCATGAGTTTGTAATCACAGTTCAAAAGTGTGATTGGACGATAGTTGCTCATTAGGGACTTGTCGCCTTTTTTAAAGGTCGGGCACAGCCATCCCGCATTAAATTTGGAGCATTCTACGATTCCATACTTCTCGATGTCGGCATATAATCTATTCAGAAACCCCACTATGTCGAATCTCTGTGAGGCTGTTCCGAGGCTTTGCTGGAAGATAATATCAAGTAGTTTGTAGAATTCATATGGGATCCCGTCCAACCCTGGGGATTTTCCGTTGTTTGATAGTCTGAGTGCCTCCGCAATGTCGTCAGTTGTTAAATCCTTGTCCATTTCATTGAATTCCATCTCAGATAGTCGGACCGAGCATTTCTCGAGTGTGATATTCGTTGCCATCATTCTGCCGTATTCATCCGGGCAGTCCTTGGTTTGAATTGAGTCGTAATAGTCTCTCGCCATTTCTGCCATTTTCTTAGGACGAGTCTCGTAGCGAGGTAGAGAGGGATCACTGTTCTCAACTTTCAACTCCGGAATTGAATCTTTCGGATGGTAGCCATGTGCTGATCGAGTCCACGACGTTGTTTTCAAAGTTTCGCCTTCAATGTCATAGCGTGCCTCGGATAAAGCGGCCTTTTTTTCGCTGTCCTCTTTCAAGCGGTCTCTTATCTTCTTCTCCAAGAGGTATGCAGCTGCAGACCTGTCTTCTTGGGGCATGTCACAGTCATGTACAATAATTTTCAGCTGTGCCCTCCAGGTCCGTATCAGACGAGTTGTTTCATTTGTAACGTACCGCGAACAATGTTTGCCATACGTGGTAACATCCATCTTGAACTTAGCCCATAAGATTTGAATGTTCCTGCCTGGGTCACGTTCAGAGCCTTCCAGGCCGTGGAGATCATTCGTTAGCTGTGCAGCCAGCATCTGTACTTTATCCATAAATTTTCGAGTCTTGAGCAGATAGAGAGGCATGCTCCACCTGCCATGGCCAGGTTTCTCATCCGGCCGGCATGTCAATTCCGTCATGACAAGTTTATGGTCAGAATTTACCGGGCAATCTTTTATTTCCCATCCTCGGAACCGTTTGTACAGTCTGTTATTAACTTTGATTCGATCGAGGCGGGAGTACGAGTCATGGGTTTTCCCCGTCTTTCCATCCTTTCGGTGTTGGACACATGTGTAGTCTCGCGTATCTGGGAATGTAGCACGCCATCCGTCGAAGAGGCCAAATAAATCTTTGAGTATCTTGAAGCTCTCTGGGACAATTTCAGTTACTCCAGAATTCCTGTCAATTGGATCTTCCACAAAATTCCAGTCTCCTAAAGCTACAGTTGGGAAGGGGAGCTGTGGATTATCAGCCCATTTCTTCCAAAGTTCTTTCCACATCTGGTCGCGTTCTTCTGGCCGGTTGGGAGCATATATGTTCAGTATGTTCACGGATTCCCCCTTATGCCATGGAATAACAATCATGAAGGCACGTCCGCGAATTAGCTCATATTCTCGGACATTTTCAGTGTCGACATATTTCTTGTTGAGTATGAATGCCACACCTGCTGTAGAACACGGTTTCTCTGGGTGTGCCGAATAATGTAATTTGAACCATCGGTTAAAGACATTGGTGAATTGGGTTGCCGATTCGGCGTCAAAATGAGTTTCTTGGATTCCGAGTACACCGAGGTTATTAATATCAATGGTTTCTTTGAGAAATTTAAACTTATGATTTCTGTGGTGCATAGAAATGTTGGCGTCACGTCCCGCGATGTTGAGTGTGCCTATGGTAAGGTTCGAGCGGGTAAACTTGCCCGATTTTATGACCTTTGGAGGTTTATGTCTTTTTCTTATGGCCAGGTTCTCATTTTCCCAGCTTTGGACATCGATGTCACTGTCAGAAGAGTCCTGATGGCTCTGCGAATACTCGTGTAGTGAATATGGGTCAACGGTATTATCTGTATCCATGTTTGAATTATTAGTATTCGCTATTGCTGAAATATCTGGGCAGGAATTTTCCGTCCCCTGAACATTTTCCGCATTCCCATTGAATTCAGTATGAGTACCATCTGCAATATAGTATCCCCTCAGGTTGTTACTCTGCATGGAAGCCGGAGCCAGCCATGGTGAATCACAATCCAAGGATGACGTATTGAGGGACACAGAGGAACCCATCTGCTCACCAGTCGCTGTAGCAGCCAGAGCAGCAGAGCTGTTACAGAAAGGGCCGTGCATTGGGTAGTCAGGGCTAGGCCCTAGATCACCCCGACTCCTGCTGGATTCACAGTCTGAACTCGTAGCCGGCAGGCACTGACGAGAGGGAGGTACCACGTCCCCGAAACCCTCCCGTGAGCCAGGAGGGCCCTCGGTACAAAATCGATTATAGGTAGGTTGTACAGGCATGTTTTGGGTGCGTTTTTTGACCGCCGTCAAGAAAGGATACATTTATGAGGTTCCGAGTGATTTGTGAATTGAATTCGCTGGCTTTAAGAGATTAAAAATTCGGAGTATTCAAGTAATATAGCTTTATTTCCAGCTCTATGTGGCCTCAGTTCACATGTGAATTACATTTAATTACGGCCCATTACGGGCTCTCTAACTGTTCTGCGACAGCTGCCCAATGACTGTATCCGAGCGGGTTGTTGAAACATTTTTACTGTATGATAGTAAGTTGAATATATTGATTTAAAGACGAGATTTCACGGTTAACTAGAATTGTGCATAGAAAACGGTGTTGAACTTGAAGACGCTGTCAAGCGAAGGTTCGGGGGGGAATCAGGTACCGGTCACGTGATCTCGGTCCCGAAGCGGAATAATGATTACGAGGATCTGACATCGTCGGGTCTCCGCAGAGGAGAGCAGGAGGGGGTAGGCCGAGAGCGAGGGAGGAGGGGACATAGAGAGGTAGAGAGGATGAATACACACCATTAATTGGCCCCTATAGATCCACAATGGCTATGAGTGAGGATGGCGCCCATCTGAGTCACTGCAGGCATCGCAGTATTCGTAGTGAGAGGGCGATAGACGAGGGCAATGCCTTGAAAGCAGCGGGAACAGGGGGGCAGAGGCCTTGAGGTTGGATGGTACTCCAAGTTTGACCACGGGTGAGAACAGGAAATGCCAATAAAATGGCGATAGCACATAGGCTTTAATTATATGGGCTCGTAGGCTCCTTCCGCAACCTGTGCGGTGTAGCTCGTAGGCTACGCGGGTGGAGGGGTCACCCTTGGGCTGCAAACCCTGGCTGCAAACCCTCCTTGACCCATTCCCGCCACCAATCTCGCTTCATCCCAGCGACGACCAGCAAAGGCCAGCGTGGGAAAGTGGGAGATGATGGTGGTAACGGATCAAGTCTCATCTTGGGGGAGGTGCCAATTAACTCCCTTTTCAACCAGATCGGTGGCCATATCGTTAAACGCCGTCTTAATCTCCGACATTGATCGGACTCCGATCAAATTTAGCTCCATATGTACCCAGCTCCCCGCCCGCACATGTATTCCCGTCGCTGCGCTCGCCCCCGGCTCTGTTCCACGGCCACGAGGACACGACGGCGATGTGTACCAGCCATTCGTTTCCGGCTTGGACCATAATCCAGTGGTATCGAGCGTCGAGCTCCCAGCTGCAGCACTGCTCTGGCAGACTGGCGGCTTCCAGTTCGTCATTCCATGTTTCGATATGGGCGTTCTATCCCATTTCACTTCTGGTGCATATTTCTCGTCCACCCTTATCGCCGATCTTGGAAAGCCAACACGCCTGCGTCCCGGTTAGGTCGCTGCCGCCTTCTGCGGTTCCTCCACACAGGCCGCTTTTCTCTCCGCTCCCTCGCACTCGCACTCGCCTTCCTCGTGCACCCCCGCGCCCGTCCTATACCCTGTGCGCTGCTCGCGCTGGTCGTCCTCCTCCCTCTTCTCCGCGTACTCTGCTTACGCTGCCGTCCTGAAGCTCTGAAACGACGACACTGGTGAGTAGCATCCCTCCTCCTTCCTTGACCTATCCTCCCCAATGTACCTATCCTCTTTTTCCCCTCCTTCCTCTCCGCCTTCCCTCCTTCTCCTTGGGTATACTAACCCTCCATGCAGTCATTCTGCCTCCAAGCTCCCTAGTCCGTGTCCTCGGTCGCCTGCAAACGTCGTTCTGCGTCCGCGACAATGGTCTGGATCGCCGCCCCCCGTGCAGCTGCCTCGCGCTGCTTCTCTTCTCGACCACCACCCGCCCCGTCCCCGCCTCCCTCCAACTTCGCCCACGACATCTCTCGCGACCACCAGCATCCGTCGCTGTGCAAGTGAAGCCTGCATGTCATCACCACGTTGCTCGCGCCCCGCCGCACAACTGTCACGCCCCTCGCCCGCCCCAGACGCCGTACCACCCGCGCGAGTTGCTACGACGCCGATGGCGGCGCACCTAACGTGCTACGCGACTGCGGTGATGTCCAAGTCGCCGCACCTACCTGCTACAGCGTTCCCCACCCCGGCCTATGACCACTCACGCTATGCCACGCCTGCACGCACACCAGACACGGCGCGCACCGTCGGCCCCATGCGCAGCGTCGCCTCCTCTCACACCTTGACCATATTTCCTTGACGCCTATCCACCCCCCGCTCACCGCTACCGTGCGCATGACCTCCCGCATGCGCAGCACCCACAGTGCTTACTCCCCATCCCGCACGACCCAGTCTTCAGCTTCTCCCCTGCCACGAGTAACTTCCGTACAATACCCCCGCCGCTCGAAGCCTCCGCCTGCCACGCACCACGACCCATCCCCAGCATGCCATACACCACCACCGGCGTGCCCAGCCGCGCTGACGACCGTTCGCCATCGCACACGCCGCCATCATCCTTTTCCGCGCGCCTTCATCATCTTCAGCGAAGTACCACCCGCGACGCACAATGCGCATACCTGGCCACAGCCCGAATCCGGCCCGACTACCTCCAGCTTTCCCCCTACCTGCAGCAGCCATTTACAATCGCTCTCGCCGCCTTCGTCGCCTCCTCTACGCCCGCATCTTCGCGTACCCCCCTCGACCGTCGCTACCGCACTTAGCGCGACCGGCGCCGCGAGTGGGCAGCGTGCGTGCGTCACGCAGCCGGCGACGTCCAGCCCCAGCTCGCCTCGACGGCGCCCGGGGAGTCGAAAGACGCAGGGGAGTGCAGGAGTGCGTCTCTTCTTGCGCTCTCGACACCGCTCCTGTATGGATTCCACCGTTGGTTCGCCCATGGCGTCTTCCCTCATCCCGAGCGACGACGCGGGAGGCCATAGACACCAAGAGAAAAGACTCACTAAAGCGGCCAGTTTGGGGAACAAGGTCCAAGGCGCGTGAAAAAAGAGATCTTAGATTTTGCTGGAACATGGTCTGTTTGTGCGAATAATAGTGTCGTTCAAAGTTAGCCTTTTCGCGTTCCTTTTCGTGCTCCTTTTCGTCTCCTTTTCGCCATTTTTGCGCCAAAAATGCGAAAATGAAACAAAAAGGAGAACAAAAAGGAGTGCAAAAAGGCCAACTTTGAAACCCCCCCCTCCTGTATTTTCAAGAAGGAAGCCTAGTAGGAGAGTTTTCCTTCTCTTGACCACATTTCGGCAGTCATCGGCAAGGGATCTGCCGTCGAAACTCCGAGCCAGCTGAGCAGGCGATCAGTGCACCCGTGTTGTCTCAGAACACCGTGCACGCGAGCTGCTCCAGTCTTGTGATCAGCGTCTGCATGTCTCTTAGGAGCTTTAGGTATTTAGCAGGTGCTCTAGCCACTTTCGCAACGGGGGAGTGGTTCCACCGCGAATGGCACTGGACTTTGCGGGTGCCTTTTTACGCGATTTTTTCGGAGAGGTCCAGCCCATGAAATGTACAAATGGTATTCACTAACAATGGGTAGTAGCTAATAGGATAGAGAATGTGTGATGAGAAGGTATGGAGGGCCCGGGAAAGGACAAAGGGAATGATGGGATCAAAGTCTGGTGCGGAGTTCCAAATATCGGCAGAAGAAGGAGGACAAGTAGGACGACAAAAAGGAGCATTTTGGCGAAAATGGCCTTGCGAGCTCATTTTCGCCAAAATGCTCCTTTTCGTGGTTCCTACTTGTCCTCCTTCTCGGTTCAGGAAGATGAACAGGAAAATGAAAAGGAGACCGAAAAGGAGCCGAAAAGGAGAACTTTGAACGCCGCTAATTAATTAACCTCTGAATTGGCTCCGGATCCGGAGGCCGAATGGGAATCCACATTACGCCGGCTTTGATGGCACCGAGTGGTTCAACGTCTGACGGCGTACTGCTAGGACATCAGGACCGATTTCCAATTACGGCGGGTAGGATTTGATGATCCGTCATGTGTCGGTTGAGGTCCGCAGGGCAAAAACCACATTCTGTCGTACTCGAATATCTGAATATGGCTGGGACCATATCGTATTTTGGGCAGCACTACATGCCAAAAGGACTGACTTTAGTGTTGAGATTTGGCTGAGATTCACGACCGACGGTTCACCCCAACTTATACAGCTTCAATTCAAAACACGATAGTACCTAATAACAAATTTAAGCAGTCCTGTTTCGGTATACTATAGCTACAACGCTGCCTCCCGGCTCAGGCTCCGATACGACGATTCCAGCACCACCTTGGATCCAGATTTCCGTGTTCTCTTCACTGGCGTGGGTCGCGCTCCGACCTAATTGCGGTGCTCGTTGCTCACTGGCTCCTTCTCCCCAAACAGGAAATCGCGGCGGTCCCTCCCTGGCTCGGGATCGTTGAGCAAGAAATCGCGGTTCTCGTTGCTTGGCTCCTTCTCGTTAAACAGGAAATCGCGGCGGTCCCTCCCTGGCTCGGGTTCGTCGAGCAAGAAACTGCGGCGGTCGTTACTGGGCTCTTTCTCGTCGATCAAGAACCCGCCCCGGGCGTGAACTGGCTCAGGTTCGTCAATCGTCAAGCAAGAAACCGCGGCGCTCGTTGATTGGCTCCTCCCCATCAGCCAAGAACGTAGCGCGGCGGTCGTTACTTGACTCTTTCTCGTCGATCAAGAACCCGCCCCGGGCGTGAACTGGCTCGGGTTTCAGGTCCAAGGGCTCGTGGCGCTCTAGGGTTCACCAATTCATCACTGTCTTTCAAGATGTACGCCTGGTGGCACTCACGAGCAATTTGTGTGTTCCCGGTAATTGCGGACGGCCACACTGCGAACGGCCCTGTTCAACGGGGCTCAATCGCGGTAACGGGCTTCACATCAAGAGTGCTAACCGATGATAAGGAGTGCGTTCGTCACCGCAAGCACACACAGAGCAAACATCATAGAGGTGATTTGGACCATTTCATTGGGCAGGACTTTGAGTCTGGGACAAAAGTTCGTCGTCCCGCCTTATATGGGCTCAGCTCGTTTGATCCTTTTTTTTGTGGAAATAACGTTCTCTGAATATTGCGGTAATCATCACATCGATTGAAACGGGAGAAGACTGCCCGTGTCTCAGTCAAATAGGGCCCTGACGTCCTTGATACGTCTGTATATTGCATTTGTGCCATCTCACAGAAGACCTGAACAATCCGCCTTTCAGATAAGCCGGATCTTACCAGAATCGATCAGTCCTTCATTTACACATCCGGCTTCTGGATCTGCTTTCCAGAGCACCACGATGTACAGTAGCTTCCTCGCTCTTGGTGTCCTGCTTTCCCTGGCCGCTACGCTGAATGTCTACACAATGTATTTCCTTCGGCAAACATCCATTGCATACGGTGAAAACCGAATCTAGAGCTCTTTCAGCAGGGGTCCTAATATTTCGTTTTTAGCCTCGTTCGACAACCCGCCTTTGGGAATAGAGTTGCCTCTGACCGTCGGCACCGCGACCTTGGAATTCATATTCGGGCAGCACTACAACATCGCGAACGAAGCTGAATGGGCGACGCTGATCCCTGCAAACCAGCCGCAGTGAATAAGCCTAAGAACCTTCAACGTCAACTTGATCAAAATCTGATGCAATCTGGAACTTTGCCGGCATTCGAGTCCAATGCAGCCAAACACCGCCAAAAAGCAGCTGCGACAGGGTCTGTTCTTCTTCCGTCGCCAGAGCAAGCACCATGACCCAATTCGTAGGAACAAACTGGTGGACTGAATTCCAACAACCTAGCCTTTTCCCCACACAATCGCAATGCCAAAGTCAAAGCAGTATAGTACGTCGCGAATCTAAGGCGAGGCCCAACTCATGAATCCGTAGATTCGATACGATATAGCACTGTGGGCTTTACAGGGGACCAGCTCGCTGTCCTTGATGTTGCCGAGAAGTTTCTGAGCGGCATTGGCTCGCGCGACAAAGAGCTGATGCTCTTGTTAATCCTTCCGTCAGGTGTCAATGCGTAGGACATGCACGCTGTATCGCCATTCTTTCCGGCCATTGCGGATCGGTATTCAAGAGAGATCTTCGGGTCGAAATACACTGTTGTCTCTGGAGCGATCTGCGTCTTGTCGTGGGCATGCTATCCACTATTCTGGTTGTGAAACGCACTTGATGTGTGGTCACGGTTTTGGCTATGCAGAAATCAGGCCGCAACATGTTGAAACTCAACAAGGTTTCCTGGATCGACTAAAGACAAGAAGATCATTATCGATCCGTGGCTTCTCTGTTATAACTCTTTTGCTTTGTCTGTTACACGGTCCTGTGCCTCTGATGCTCACCTGGATAGCATTTTTGGCGGTGATTGGCCCTATGCAAGTAACTCGCAGAAGAGCAAGAGCTGACAGCTAGGTCGAAGTGAACGACAAGAGGCAGTCCGTAATTGTCTGAGATACCAACTGAAGCGTGAAAGACAATGTATCTGCAGAGCTTCTGCATCACATATTCTGGTCATACTCGTATTAAGTAGTCATGTTCTAGTCTTGGCTTGGCCTGAAAACCTCTCTTGATTGACTCCCAACCCGTTGCACAAGTTTCAGGAATCCCACGGACCCTATTTCTGTGTCTCCCCTTCTGAGGTCTTTCCACTTTCATCAGCGCACCTGATATGTCCCATAGGTTGAGACCGTCGGCGTATCGGTGATCCTTATCATTGCTGCTCAATATCCCTAGTGCGAGCTCGAAGCTGCACCGAGTTTTCGATGGCTTCCTTTGGCCGCACAGCAAACCCAGACCATGCCACCTTCCTGGTAGGATATGGTACCTCGGTGCTCATCGGCCGTCAATCGCGCACGAAGGGCTCAGGGCTACCGATTTTCGCTCTCACGTGTTGGATGCTCGGTCTGGTTACGGTCCACTACGCCTTGAACTTCAACAACGTCTATAACGGTCTAGTACGCCCGTTTCTCTGTGCTCCAATAACGATTCTAAAAGTCCGGCCCTAGATGGTGAACATTGTACCTCATATAGCAGAGGAGACCCACCTTCTTGCGGGTGCGAAGGCCCATTTTATTTATCCCTGCGTTTTGGACTTATCGAGTGGTCCAGGCGCCGATATGATATTCATGATCTCAGACTTTCAAGTCAGTTGATCTTGGTCAGGAATAGTTGGCTCTCATTCGGCCCACGAGGTCTAAACTATCAACAGATATATCGCTGCTATCTTGTATGGGGTAAAACGCTCTGGGTGATTATTCTCCCGCTGTTCATTGCATTTGCCACTGTGTGTGTTCCAGCGCCTGTATTGTCCATGAATGACGGTTGACTTGAATTCTTCCACGCAGCATGCGAGTTGGCGCTGGTCGGTCTTGTGCTTTCAATCAGCCCGACAGCGCCTCGGGCCCCAGAGGCAATTGTACCGATGGGAACCGCTACGTTCGCAATTTCTCTCGCTCTCAACCTGATGGTTATCGGGCTTATCGTGGGCCGAATCTGGTGGATGACGCGCGATAACCGCAAACAAGGCGTTCCGCACTCGAAGAAGGCACTTTGACAGACACTTGGAAGGATCGCGTTTGACCACATTTCAACGCCGAAGCCGCGGAGGGCTTTCTTTTGTTTATTTGCGGGGGAGACCTTGTCGGGTATTACAATCATTGTAATGGGGTTTCTATAATGATTATTTCATGGGAAGGGACTCAGAAAGTAGAAGGATGAAGGTATCTCCAGCGTCACATCCCGAGAGGGCGTTCCAGAGGCTGAGAATTCAACAAAATGGTCGGTTGCATCCAAAAGGAGTGCCAATGCCTGACGGCAATAGGATCAATCCTAGCCTACCTGCGGTAGGAAGTTGGGATCGATCCTAGCCTACAATCGTAGGCCCTTTTTTACTGCTGTATTTTATATCTAATCCTATCGTATCCTATCAAACCTATATGATCCTATCTTTCCGTTCCGCATGTCACCGACCATCCTCTGCAGAGTCAATCCTACCCTGGCATACACATTCAGGCGTATCTGGGGTTTTGATATATCGCGGGCCTCTAATTAGAGGGAAAACCCGATGCATCAAACGTTCTAATCAGAAGGCTCGCGATATATCGCGTTAGAGGCCTACCTCTTTTTAGTAGGCCTGCTACGCACGCGGTTTCCCATCACACGGCGGCGTTGGACCGACATTTGGACGTCGTAGCTGTCGGGTGGCTGTACGCCCCCGCCTTGCCGTTTTGGGCACTTTCCACCTTTACGTCCCGCGGGACGGGATTGTCAGCATATGTAGTATGCGTGTAGTGTAAGTGGTACTTCACTTTACAGGATGTCTGCGGCCCGCATTCGTGCACAATGAGCAACGCGATGTTGCACTAAGTATTCAGGGGCAGTGATGCGTGTTGTTTGTGTCTGTTGTCTAACCCCTTCCTTCCTCCTCTGCCAGCACCCTTGCCACCACCGCCGGGCTCCCTTTGGCTCTTGGTCTTTGAGACTCTGTCGGGTCTCTGAACCATGTAACCCCGTTGCTCAGAAGCGTCCGTAGGATCCCAATAGGCCCACAACGCACTGCCTTTTGTTTGCATTCCCAGCCACTCCCCTGCTTCTGCGCGCGCTTCTGCTGCCCGTACCCGCCCATGGACGATACCACTCGCTCGGCCCACTACGCTCGCACGTCCTCCCCGGTTTCTGGGTCCCGGGCTGTCCTGGTACACCTGCTGCGCCATTTTTGGCTCCCTGCTCCCCCTCTGCTTCCGCGCCCGCTCCCGCCGCCCGTACCCGTCCATCGACACCTCCCCACGGTCGTCCACATACGCCCGCACGCCTACCTCGGTCTATAGGTCGTTGGCAGTCCCAGCGCGCTTGTTACGGCGTGTTTGGTTTCCACCCGCCTCCCCCGCTTCCGCGCCCGCTCCCGCAGCCCGTACCCCTGTATCGACAGTTCCTCGCGCTCGGCCCCATACGCCAGCACGTCCCCCTCATTTTCTGGGTCACTGGCGGTCCCAGCGCACCCGCTACGGCATGTTTGGTCTCCACCTGCCTCCCCCGCTTCCGCGCCTGCTCCTGCAGCCTGTACCCCTGTATCGACGCTTCCTCGCGCTCGGCCCCATACGCCAGCACGTCCCCCTCATTTTCTGGGTCACTGGCGGTCCCAGCGCACCCGCTACGGCATGTTTGGTTTCCACCCGCCTCCCCTGCTTCCGCGCCCACTCCCGCAGCTCGTACCCCCGTATGCTTCCTCACGCTCGGCCCTATACGCCAGCACGTCCCCCTCGTTTTCTGGGTAACTGGTGGTCCCAGCGCGCCCGCTACGGCGTGTTTGGTTTCCACCCGCCTCCCCCGCTTCCGCGCCTGCTCCCGCCGCCCGTACCCCCCTATCGACACCTCCTCACGGTTGGCTTCGTACGCCCGCACGTCCCCTCGATTCCTGGGTCACTGGCAGTCTCCGCGCACCCGCTGCAGCTCATTTGGTTCCCCCCCGCTGCCCCCTGCTTCTACGCACGCTCCCGCAGCCCGTATTTGCCCGGGGCGACCCTACTGCACTCGGTCCTTTGCCCCCGCACTCCTGCCTTAGTTCTGAGCATCACAGCTGTGCCGGGGCGCACACTTTACCCATTTTGGACACTGTACTTTATTTTACCTCTCATTATCGTATACGGAACTAAACATGTACCTGCCATCGTGTAATCTGTAATTCATATTTTTTTAACATCGCGCGGCCATATAACAAGTCGTAGAAAATGCTTTCACGTCGTTGGAAAGGGGTTAGGCAGGCACTATCCGCCTAATGGCTGATTGGGTCGATCTGGACGGTTGTTGCTCAGACAGCTCGAGCACAGACTAGTCAAGTCTAATTCCTTTATTCAAAGTGTCTTCTAACCCAGTACAAGTGATTTATATGTATTTTGCATGTGGGAAGAAAAAATCCAAGAATCCAATGTTTGTCGAAGAACTGAGTCCAATCAAGGTTCATTACCATAATGGGCCCGGTTCTGTGAACGGCGATTTCTTCATAAAAATTTTGAATACCGCCCTTCTGTGCACAAAATCATGCAGTCTGAGGAGCGGTTGGACTCCTTGACCCTTCCTACGATGTCCAACCAAACAAGAAAATCCTTTTTCGGTCCAACCGGAGCAGTTTCAGGTTGTAACTGACATTTGAGTACCCTCTTTTTGGGAGTTTCTTTGCATTAGAATGTTTAATTGGGTTCCATGACCTCTGATATGGTGTCCAAACATACATGAAACCTTTCCTTCGTCTCGAAATCAACCAAAATTGGCCAGGTTTCTATCTCGCCGCTGTACCCGTTCATACAGATTAAACAATCGTACTTTATGTATGTCAGTCTGTGGTCAGTGAAGGTAATCGACCTGGGGACAAATAGCAAGATGAATCTGTAAGAATCAGAGAGAAGACATACGGTTTTGTCTGTAGCTGAATTTTGAGTGCCTCTTTTTAGTTTTTTTTTCATATTTGCTGATTCTGTTTGTAATTCTAAGATCTCCTGTGGTGTCCTATTTCCTTCAAAGTGCCCCAGAGCCGCAAACGAACGACTAACTTTCTCGACCGAAAGCGGTATGTCACTTGGTGACATGCGTGACACCTTTTCTTCTCCGCTTCCCACCGCACGACTTGGCTCATTGGTGTTCCCACCCTCTCCAATCGTAATTTTTTTAACTGAAAACCAAACTATGGATCCTAAGCTGACTTTGGTTCCTTGGACACCTCCTCTCTACCTCTGCGCATGATTTTATCGGTGAAGTGCCGGTACGTGCCATGGCCCCATCTATGGCTGTTTAAAACGTTAAAATTTGCTCAGGGAACACACCATCCTTCCATCAAAGAGAACACTTTATGTTGGGCAGTTTTTATATCCTCCTCATGCGTCCATTTTTGCCCACCACGAGCCAATTCCGTGTACGCCACTAGACGAGATACCAGGGTGCGCCTGCGGCAGAGAGCAGACGGGGGAGGAACTGGGGGCATAATCAATGAGTCAAATGGTGTGTTAACCATGCCACCACGATGATCGTGTTCCTGTTGCCCCACCTCTCGCCCTGTTCTTTCCAGCCACATCCGCATTGCCCGTGCCTGTTGCGAGCTCGAGATAGACCTCCTGCCCATCTCCGAATCCCTTTACGAGGACTTCGCACTGTACACCACGTAATAGCTGTTCTGCCCGACTCTACTTGGCCGGATGCTCATTCAATCGGTGAGTCTTTGTGTACACCTGATCTTGGATCTCATGAATTCTAATATGTTCATAGTTAGAGTTCGGCTGCATGCAAACCTCCAAAAGCACGAGAAAAGCATCGTCTTGGCCCTGGCCCTGAAAGCGCCGCTGGGCTAGTCTCACGCACCGGACAATTGGACGGCACCGCCGCCATGCTCTCCCATTTTCTCGACACGTTCGCATATGATCTGTACAAGCTCTGGAGTAATCTCCCCATAGCCTAGGACGAGGTATGTATCGAGGTGATCTAGAATAAGGTGAGCTTTTGGTGTTTTAACATGCATGCTGCGGCGGTGCTTTCTGGCTGCGACGAGCGGAGGACATAGACAGGAGGGCACACATACTACCCGCCTGTCACATTTCGAGGCCCGCTCCCGTACTGTGTAGTCGGTGTGGTTTTCGAGTCGCTGCAGGTGGATGATGGGACGGCCATGGCCCCGTGGTCCAATGCCTTGTGTTCTCGCTGTGCAGGGAGAGGTCTTCGCTCAGCGCCGCCGCTACTGGCAAACATCTCCCTCCGAATGCGGTTGCGGGCACGCCGCCCACTGCAGGGTGGGGGAGCGGGAGCGGGGTGAATTTTGCGAATGTGTACGCGGTCCATGTGCAGTGGGCTGCGGGCCACGGATATGCCTTTTTGTTGCCCCCGAGCATGCATTGAGCACGCGCTGCAAAGGCAGCGCACCGTGATGGGGCAAAAAACGCTCTTTGTGGCGTCCCTACTGATCTTTTTGATTCTCTATTGTACCTCATGTATGCTACTGTACGGCCGCGTAATTGACAATTTTTTCAAATTTTTTATACGAAATCTTTCTGTTCATTGTCGTCGGCGACGTCCAGAGCAATTTGATGGCTGTGTGCCAAATGCGGATATTGCGATCACAGCGACCACGACAGCGAGCTCACTGCATGTAATAGGCTGGGCACTGCTGAACTCAGAAAAGGAAGGCCTCTAACGCGATGTATCGCGATCCTTCTAATTAGAGTGTTTTATACATCGGGTTTTTCCTCTAATTAGAACCCGCGATATATCACTCCCCCAGGATCTGGACACACATTCGATCCCATCCCATCGCATCCTTCCATTGCTTTAATCCTATCGTATCCAATCCGTCTTACTCCGAGTCTACGTCGAAAATAAATAAATATTTTGCTCATGCCTTGTCCGCACTCAGCCATTCGACCTGTTGGAGGGTGCACTCGCTTCATCAAGTGATATATTCACTGTCCCTTTAGATAAATTGATGAGCCCAGCAACCGTCATACAGGTTTCGCGGTCCTAAGCCAAGGTTCAGGTTGATTTGAGCTTGAGGAAAAGAATACTACGAACTCACTACTGTGATTTCTTTTTCAAATTTTGGACTGCAAATGCAAACCAGACCAAGATGGCTTGATGGTGGGATAAATAGTGTTACAGGCCGATACGAGGATGAACTCCGATAAAGGGACTCGAGAGAGAGAAGCAAATTTGGTTGTGGAAGAAGCAGAGATTCAGGGAGAGGCAAAATTTCGAGGTTCGTCTCGAGGAAGTCAGAGACTCGAGAGAATGAGAGTGAAAGCAAAGCAAGCATCAAAGACGCGTTGTCAATTGTTTCCGGTCCCATCACACATTATTGTGTTGCGCAGGGCCACGTAATGAGGCAAGCAGTGCTTCAAGACAAAAGGAAAGGTCAAAGCGTACGGTGATTGCCGAACAATTTATGATTATGATCACTTGCAATTGCATCATGACACCCATCAAACCAAACTCTCTTTAAAACCACCACCATCTTCACTGGCGTCGCCCGAGAACTCATCTACCTCTGTCTTTCTTCCTCACCCTCCTTGAATTGAAAGAGAGAAAGAGAGCCGAAACCGACTCTGGAGTGAACGGTGCATGAACGGTGCATGAACTGAACTCCAGAGTCGGTGTCGGCTCTCTTTCTCTCTTTCAATTTGACTTCTGGTACACTAAGTGGCAACTTGCCACTCAAGCTCCGACACGTGAGGCCATAATTCTGTATGAGCAGTCACTTACACGATTATATCAAGGAATATTGTCTCGTTGGTTGCATCCTCAGAGGCCAGGAGCTGACATACACAAGGTGCAATGCCATTCCATCCCAATTTCGTCTTCCAGAAAATTTATCCCATCTCTCGACTTTATCCTATCCTATCCTTTCCTTTCCTCATCCATTCTATCCTATCCTTTCCTTTCCTCATCCATTCTATCCTATCCTTTATCCCATCTCCCAACTTTATCCTATCCTTTCCTATCATTTTCTTATCTATTCTATCCTATCCTAATTTTCACCCTATCTCACCCTATCCAAATTTATGCCGCCGCATTTACCACACTCAAACTTGGGCCCATCCCCTATCCTATCCCATCCCATCCTATTCTGTCATATTGTATTCTTTCCAGCCTATTCTTCAGTTTAGGATACATTAGGATAGAGTATATACGATGTACTACGTTTGTAGGGAAAATTCGATCCCATCTTCCTAAGGACCAAAGGATGGGATCAATCCTATCAGCTGCGGTCGTCGGGAGTGCAGACTAAGAGAGTGAATTTTTCTGCGTGCATCTAGCCCTTTAAATCCCTTCCAATAGAACTGTTCACCTTCCATCGCAAG